>JABWDB010000057.1:1457500-1658320 GCA_019614645.1 Stratiolaelaps scimitus
ATCAGTGAAGGTGAAGTGCCTGCATACTTCCGTCAATCTATCGCTATGGCAGCGCACAAGGAAAGCCCTAAGACTGCCATTGCCAACTCCCGCCCCGTATCACAGTGCGCTATTGTCTGCACCATCCGTGTCCGCACAGTATGAGCTTATTTGTTAACTTATCGTTCAGTTTCACATAACTACTGGAGATGACCCTAGACTGGACCAGGTATATAAAGTGTAGAAATGATTTTCATTATATATATATTTTGACCAAAACATTACCTTCGAATGGCCCCTTGATAAGAAAATGACTACTTTGGGGATTCAATTGAATAAGCTAAGATGCTTCGAATCGTATTTGGCTAATCATGTAAATATAGGGGTATGAGAGTTGACAGTGCTCTCAATGAATTTCATCTCATACCGTCTGGTGTCCCCAGGGTGCTTGTACCTATCATTTATTGTATTTAATCTTTCTTCTGGACATTAGTCGTTACTTGTCTTCTGAGTATGCTGATTATTTGAGAATGCATTGCCCTGCAAACTGCTTCTACTCTTATGATCTTCTTCAAGAGGCTATTGATGGAGTCACCACGTGGCGCGAGAAGAGTGGGACGTTGCTGTCAACACATAAGTGTGCCGTACCTAAGAGCGGTCCCTCCCCATATGGCTCTAACATTGACAAAAGAACACACAATTACACAATTAATCAAGTCTGTCAACATTTTTGTATGTATGATCTTACGTTGCTTTATTGTTAAAGATCCTGATGTTTTTAATAGTATTGCACAAAACGACTGTGTTATGAAAACATTGTATTGTTCCTCTTTTTTTGAGGAGCCTTATCAAAAAAGTGATTGAATATGCTTGAGAGTGTTTAAATGTTTTCCTAAAAAAAAAAATTCCTTCGAGATAACCACGCATTTGCAGAACAGCCACATTGTCAGTCTAAACACTACAGCTCGAGCTCAGCTCATCAATAACGTAATCTCCTGGCGTATGTCCAAACTGTTCCACAACAAGGATGTGTCCCCTACGTACTTAGGCGTTTTCGAAGGTCGTTGACCTAATCTGCCAATTGGCATCAAACAGATTCATAGGGCAAAAAGCATGTAGCCCTATGTGTCTGTTTGGTGGACGTCATCCGTATGAAAAACAGAGTTACCCACTTTATATTCTGCCGATGTGATTATGGTACAAACTCGTAAGGCAGTGCCCATTCAAGAGATCCCATTCACATGGTAATATCTTAGCCTAAGAAGGACGTATAAGCTAGTTCTTCCAGAGAACTCCACGTTTGAAAGAACTTCGGTTGAACTTGTATCATCAGCGAGATATGCGGGGCAGAGTCCATGACCTCAAATTGGGCGACATGGACGAATAGGACACACGCGTAGTCACAAGCGTATGTGATGGCAGAAGCCTTCACTGCTCTTTCCATGGCGTTTATGAAGGTTGACCCGAAGATTTTTGACCAAGGTTTGCCATCTTCTTGGGAACCTTTGCTGAACATATACCGCTCTACTTTTGTTTTGAAAATTACATTAGTACGGATATATGTAGTTATATATAACACATAAAAAATAAGAAACAACTAAGTTAGTGCATTTGGCAACGCCAATGTGATGTTTCTTTTCTATAGGAAGCACTAAATGTTTAAAAAGTTGGGTCCATAACGTATCTATGATTGAGGTCTATATTAGTTTTTAACAACGGGAGGTGAACTCCGATAACGCTTCCTTGATTTTTAATATCGAAAATATTATTCCGAATGCCAATTTCTCGCTTTCCTCGCCCTCTTCCAAATGTCAATACCGATAGATCGGGATTTCGGAACCCAGATAGTGCATTATGATTTATTATTAAGAATGAGTTTCCCTATATCTTAGACATCACTTATATGCAACTAGTATAACGCACTCGCCCCTTATTAGTGTAAGGTCAACTTCACTATGGGGACATAAACAGCACCCTAACTTTCACAATCGCAGTTCACAGTATTTTAGAATGAGAGATACTTACAACCGAAAAATATATTATGTATGTAATTTATATAATTGTTCTTCATTATTAAATTAAGAGCTAATGGACCCTGGAGGATATTGCTTATACATTTTATAGAGAATAGTCACATAGTCTGTAAAAACACGGCTCTGATTCCTGGACATTTTGTGTCCCCAATGGTTCAAATTGAATTTAGGTATATTTTAAAGAGGTAAAGCTTTATTGGTTCATTAAAGGAGCTTCAACTCCACAATGCTTAAGCTCTCTATGCAGTTCAGGAGAGAACTTAAGCATTCTATGCAATTCCTTTAATAAATTAATAAAGCCTTACCTTACCTCTTATATGTCAGGGTAGGGGCCTAAAGCTTGTTCCGGGACCCCAGGCCCAACGGGTGTTATACAGGAAGTGACATCACCCGCCTGAACGTTTATTTCCCTCCCGGGTGACAGCGATTTAACTAATCAATTGTGCATTTGTCAAATTTCAGATTTTCTCAATCATGCGAGATCAAATGCTTTGGCCACATTTATTGCCTGCAATGGAGTCTTAAATGGAATACAGGGCAGTGTCAGTGCCATCACTGTGGCGGAAGCCGAACAGGTTTTCCGAGAGGAGGAATTACCTTTGACGTGTATTTGTAACTATAGCTTTTTTTTTCGGCTGATAGTGTTTTATTCAAACATACAGTAGTTAGGAACTATAGCTTGATACATAATTCGAGGGGTATTGGCAAGAACGAAGTAAGGCGATAGGCTTATTATATAGTTTGCGAAGTTTGGCTCAAATTGGCCGTTATCTTATCTATGGGATCATGTGTTACTGTGAAAACCTTAGGCAAGTGACCGTTCCTCCAAGTTAAGTTGAAAATATGTAGTAGTGCTTTTTTAGGAAACATATGTTCGGTTGAATCACCTTTGAAGCCATTGAAGAAATATTCCCTTTCTGGTCCGTTCTCATGTTCTCATTCTTGACGTCTTAGAGTAAAACATTCGATTTCAACCAATTCAAAACTTTGGAGGTCAAGCTCAACGCCACGTAATGGATCAAGAGGTTTGTAGGGGACTAGATCTTTTGATCGTATAACCCCTAATTTTCCACTCGCAAACAGCGTCTGCTACCCCCTCCTTACTCTGGAACATGGTCTGGTCCATTTTTCACTCAAAGTGTAGAGAAGGTTTGAACCATCTTCCGGTTGTTTTTTCATATGGTTTCAAAGAGACTTTTGGTTGTGGCTAGTCTTTTTGAGAGTACGACTCTGGTGAAATTTGAAAGCGAGATTACTTCCCTTCGACGTGTTCTACTCGTATTCGATTAAACTGAGATCCAACGTGTATGTTTTGGAGCAGAAGCATGAAACGTCTCATTCGATTTTGTATCTTCCTTTCATCTTTTCATACCACGGGGTGCCATGATCTTCGACGATTTAAGCTAACATGCTGAAGCCTGTTAGCATATATCGTACCTTTATTATATCGCTGTGCGTGCAGAACCGGTAGGATATTTTCCTGGTAAAATGAGGCACTCATTATCCGATCGATCATGGCCAGCTTAATAGAGCGGTAGTTTTCTTTCTTGAAAATGGTACATGAACGTTGGTGGAGGTTGGTATTAGAAGAGAGGACTGGAGCATCAAGGGAGTGTGGTGCCTACGTAGCGTGATGGAACCGGAATTTATCTTGACAGTGGGACCCGGGGACAGGTTGGGACTGGACTCCACCTGAGGTGTAGAAACGACAAGGCTATTTCAGCGGTACTTTTCTGATGTGGGAGACTCTTTTGTTGTCACCGGAATCTTGTCGGTTCCTTGAACTCTCTATTGGTAAGCTGAGATGGCGATGTGCTAGGCACTGTGTGCATTTCCTCTGGGTCTCAGTGAGATACAGACAGAATCAGCGTGGGGCCGAGCAATGCTTGTTGCCGTCTGACGCCTGAAGGCCCTCAACTTAAGTGAATTTAGGGAGCAACCACTGGTTGACACGTCACGGGGAGCACGGTAAGATCTGTGAGAAGCGTAGGCGATGATTTCAAGGCAAACATTTAATGGTGCGATATGATCCTTTCCATTACGGTTGCCATTTATATGTTGCCTGTACTACGTTGGGCCAATGGTAAAACATTGTAGTGGTGTCGGTTCATGATAGCTGCGCGACCTCAACAGCGTCAAGCGCGTCTATCTAAAGCCCGCCTAATTTGGGTCCTGGCAAAGAACGGGCGTTTTCTGTAAGACACTGCATTTATGCAAGAACTGGGGCGATGAATCGAGCTGAAAGAGTTTCGAGACTTTGATCAATTTTGTCTGGAAATCGAGTGGTAGATCTAACAAGCATGGTGTAATTCCCCGATTAAAAATATTCTGACCGGTCTCGGGAAATCGTACGGACGGAAGAGGACTCGATCAACGAGAGAATGGACACGAGTGCTATACAGAGGCGTGAAGGACGCCAGATACGGAATCGCGAGAGGGCGCAGCCACGAGGTCGCCGCCAGGAGGCTAATAGGGATGCCAGGATGCCCGTATTCGGAAGGGCAGTGTCATTGTGGAGTCTATCCCCAAGAACGTGACGCAGGTTTGGACCCATTCGCGGGGGCTATACAACAGAAGGTATAATGACATACCGTGCAATCGCATAGCAAAATGGAACGGGTCTGATGCAAATCCGTGCGCCACGCCACGATGACCTGATTGTATGGCTAATTACGAGCCAAACGGTGGCGAAGTAATGATAGTTAAAAAATAAAGAAGTCGGCGGGCACTAAGGCTGAGAGCTGGTGACTCACAGCAGATAATCAGCTGCCGAGGACTTAAATTAATTCAATATTTTTTCCATAAATGTTCTTGTCTTGACTTTTGTAAGTTGTAATATCACTTCACTGTTCCCCAACCGTCGAGGATTTGCAATCCCAGGCCATGAACAGTTTTTACTGACATTAAGGCCAAATCTAGCAAATAAATCCTGTCAGACAAGTTGCGGAGCGTGTCTTTCACTATCCCTGGATAGTTATATCCAGGAAGCTGGGCACGCTTGTTTCTTTCGTATGAAGGAAAGTATGCCAACAAAGGTGCTGCTCTACCCGGTGCATGGATGGTCTCACCTATCGTATATATTGGCAATCTGCCTGGAAGTGCATGTACCCGATACCATACTAATAACGGTAGTGTCGTCTTGGATGTCACTGTGACATCTATATATATATATATATATATACACATGAAAGCTCACTATACATGTAACAGAATTCGTCACTAAATCAGAACAAGAGGTAATGTTCACAGTACAACCATAGCCTTTTTCCTCGCACAATGGTCCAAGGACATAACCAACATTAAAGCACTGTCTGAAACGCTATCGGGCTTACGCAGTCATTGCCACCAGCTAAAGGATGTTTTTGTACCTGATACTATATGTTAGGGCAAGGGCTTGGCCGGATAGGGTTTGAGTTTGACAGGCAACAGCTGTTCTTAACAGATGTTCTGGGTCAAGGTAGTCGATGGATGGCCATATAGCCGCATATTTGCAAAAGCAGGTGAGGACAAAGTCATGCTTTCTGGTAGAGTCGGGCATACGTGTTAACACTAGGCCAGGGACACTGGTAATAGCCAATATAATACCTGTAACGCGCATGCATTCAGTACACGGTCCTGAAATGATATGTATACGTATTGACACGGTTAATTCAAAATTAAGGCGTTATCCATTCCGATGGAAAGACAAATTCTCAGAAATCACGGAAGTACTGACGATCAACAGCGTACGAGCAGTTTTACTTGGAAACTTTCTTTTGGGTGTCGACAGTCAAGCGTAATTTTTGCCGCATCAGAAAGCTCACTTGAATTAAGACCTTGCTTTGAACGTGAACATATTGGATTTTGGTAAGAAATATTCTGCCCGTCTTAGGTATATATTCGTAGCCGTCAATGCGAGCCGGATTCGCCATAATTGGACTAAGGCGTTTTCTTTTTGTGTAATTATGAAAGGTATGCAACGAAAAGAAAGACTACTTGTTCCTTTTACCCCAGGCTTCTTATCTGTATTTATCTATGAGACCCAGCCACCAAATGGACTGAGGAATGAGGCTGGAATGAGGCTCAAAGAATTCAAGGCGAAAATTACATCGTGAAATAAAAGGGAGAATAAACAGGGAATCAAGAAGATCACCTTGTGATATAATACAATAAGGTGCCCCTTTCTTATGCCGAAGTTAAGGTCACTCATATTTAGACACTTCAATCTGTTATAAAACACTAAACATTAAGGCATAATTCTCAAAGTTATATAACTTTACATATAACTTTGGCTTTCTTCAAATTCTTTGTGAAGGTCTACCAGAATACTTATGAAATTATCTCCATAAACGTTTCTTGTTTTTAAAAAAAATACTTGTACATTTTTGTATTGCAATATTAAAATACGCACATATGTTGTAGTTCCTCCGTTAGTCTCTGATTACTGTCGATTTTATACCCCACAGAAGGCAACAGTGTGCAAGCTATTTAGGAAAACATTTGATTCGCCTGGATGGAGTTCAAAAGGCTTTCATAAGAAAGAGAGTGCTGGAAAAGCTTCTGCAAGGAATCTGAGCAGGATCAAAAGGCGCCTGTCCTCTGAAAAATGAGCAAATAGGCTCCTTCCAATCGTCGAATTGCCGTCTCTTTCAAGCTTCACTTAGTCCACGAATTCCGTTTGGTTGCTTTTCTCTGCCTGTATAATAGCCTATAATATACTATATGTTAGACTCAAGTTCGGCAATCCAATAAGGGTTCATAGCCCCAGGGCGAGTTAGGCATTTTCATAGCTAAAGTACGTTTGATCATAATCAAAAACGAAAGGTCAGTCAAGTCAAATACATGTTGTTTCAAATGAAGTGATCTTCATGTACAAATACGACAGTATACTGCATTTCCTTACAAATAATTTGCACATATTGCATCATTTTGTGTTACGTAATAATATGAGATATTTTGCTGAACTACAATAATCTAAAGTCTTTTCGAGCTGACCCTCAGCTGTTCCCCTACAACAATCATAAAAGCGGTTACTGCTCCTGATATGAGCATCATATATATATATATATATATATAAATTCAGTAAATACCAATAACTGGCCTAGTCATATTTACCTAATTACCAAGGCTTTTTTCATTTATAACTTCGATCAATGTCAATACGTTGTCCATTGATAAAAGGAAATCATCGGTGACGAGGAGGAAATCTATTAAATTGTAGTATGCAAATATAATTAAAAAAATCCGACAAAGACAAGCCTCGGTTTGTGTACAAAAACTCAGCCGTTTGTGCTTTAATAGATACAGCTCTCACCTATTACTCAAGCTTCCGATAAAAGTAAGTTCGAAGACACCACAACGTATCTAAAAACGCTCTTTAGACACAATTTTTCTATCAGTTTCTGACGTTACACCTTCTTCAAAGCGAGCTGTGAGAATGATTAAAATCTTAAGTTTGACGAATAGACAAGAAACGTCAATTTTCTATTGCAATTGGCGGGGTATCAACCATGACGGAAGAATGTATTAAATGGTCGTGTGGCTTGCTAATATCAGACTATGAAGATATATATATATATATATATGTTATATATATGTATATATATATATGATTTACAAATAACCCTTAAGTTTCTATGTTTCTAATCTTCATATCCATCGTGAAGGGTTGCTCATTACAGGAACGTCATACTTCTACAATACCTAATGAAGTGTATGTGAACAGAGCAGACACCCGGCCTCAGACCAAAGTAATCAAGAACAGACCACACGATAAACCAAATCCACCAACTCAATGTAAAGGTTGCTGCGGAATGATCACACATTATTCTGCGTTTGTAAACGGGCCAAGAAAATGTCGGGGTCCTGCTTCAGAGAAAAATCCTTCTCATAGTTGTAGCTGCCGATGCCAGCAAATACGGTCTCCGTGCAGCGATTTCACCCACCTTTATAATTGACTAATAAAAAATCCTCTTTATTTAATACATAAAATCCCTCTATGCAGGGGTGTCTCATTCGAATCTGAAAGTTCCAAAGAGTCTGAAGACATTGCGGTCGTCGATTACATTAAACAGAGATCAACATATATCAAGGTAACACGGATAATAGGAACCGTATTTATTCAGAATATAAAATAATACTTTTAGGCAGGGCACCGGGTAAGACGTTACTATTATAAAGATAGGTTAGAAATAGAAACTAAGAAGATCTCTCTAGGAAACGCTCTTCTCGCAGCTAATATGCAGACTCTCAACTGCATGGGATACTTTACTACCGATTTCCAACTATGCGGAGAATGTCCCCGTGGTGAATGGTATGTTGTTGAACACGATCTACAATTATTGGAAAACTGCGAGATAGAAATAGAAGACAAACGGTGGCAAAAGATAAGAGGAGATCCAGATGAAAAAAGTTGAAATAGTTGAATTGGAAGATTCGATTCGACCTTAAAAAGGTGAACGGAATTTAACACATAATCCTAAAGAAAATTATGAGGAAGTTGTCTTCACTAGCCTTTGAAAATAAAGAAGACGCAAATAAAATTGAGGTTATATTAAATATGCCCTCACACTTGAATATTTGGGGTCATTTTTAGAAATGATCACTCATTATTTTGCATTTGTAAACGGGCTAAGAAAATGTCGGGGTGCTGATCTAGAGAAAAGTCCTTTTCATAGTTGTAGCTGCTGATGCCCGTCCATATGGACTCGGAGCAACGATTGCACATAGCTATTTGGACGATTCTGAGAAAACCAGCCGTCACGCCAGAAGATTGGTGTTCAGGCCAAAGACGCTCAAATATAAAAAGAAGCACTGACTATTGTATTTGTGTGTCAACGACATTGAAAAATACATAAACGATAGGGAATTCATTTTACTGACCACTCCTAACCATATCCGGTAGCAATAAGGTATTCCAATATATGGCACTAATAGATTAAGAAGATGGACGACAAGAGCTCTCGAACCCCAATATGATGAAATTATTGCTGAAATTGAGAAAGATCCCAAAGGTCTCATTTATAGGATAATCTATTGTCTACTGATAACACTAAAAAATATCCGCAAGCGATAAGACTCCTCAGAGGTGATTCCATACTTAGAATTAAAAATGGCCACAAAAACTAAAATATAATGATGCAATATTATGTTTATATAATCGACTGGACACTAGTTCGAAAGCTATGCGTCACGTTAAATGATCGGATCGTGATGCCAAAATCCATACAATTAAGACTATTGACAGAACTACACGTCTCATGCATGAGCAGTACTAGATCTAAACAAATGGTGAGGTCACACATAGTGGACAGACTCATATTGAAAATAAGATTCAACAATCCAAACCAAACTTGTTGAAAGTTGGCCCAGAGCCACCCCATGCTTTGATTGGACCCACATCGATTTTGCTAGCCCAATAGAAGACAACGTGTTTTTAACGCTTCACAGACACTAGCGCGGCGGATCGTCGGCAACCGAGTCACTGGGATATGACTCCCAAAAATAGCACGAAGAGCACCATGCTGAATCATTTCCCCTGTGCGCTGTATACCTTTGTAGCCGTTGCCCCAAATAGCAATGCCGTAACAACGACGGGTATAAGGAGAAATTTGTGCACAATAAGTAGACCGGCGATCGGCTCGCAAATCTATCATTGAGGCATCGCATCGACGCTGTGACAGCATAACACTTTAGGATATGTTTACTCGTGTGGTCTTGCCACTGAGAGTGCCATGGATGTTCAAGCCAAAACATTTGATAGATCGAAACCAGCAAAAACATTTACCAATTTAAAATTGATTAGTACGAAACATGAAGGGACCTAGAGCCTTGGGGCGTCGCAATGTTCAGAACTTCCCACCTAGACCACACCTCACCAACCTTCACGGCCTGTCTCCTATCAGAGAGCTACGTACGAAACCAGAGTACGACAGTAAAACTGCATTAGAAATGTTCTAACATCTACAGGAAAAGAGTGCCGAACACAATTGAAGGCTGCCAATACGTCGAGCAATACTCCCAGCCAAAGTCTATTATTTCCTACAAGATCAGTTCGGACAGAGATGCGCCAGAGCCATCTTCAGTTAATCTGGAGCGGTGGAAACCGAACTGACACAATTTTTTTAATTGAGCCACTTTTTCAGTCTTGACACTATCAATTTCTCCATGACCTCAAAGAAAACGTCATGGAAGCTTTTTTTATACCGAGATGTCCACTCTCCCTACCGCAGGAAATGTCGATAAACCTACGCGGAGGATCCCTCGTTCTCCGAAACCCCTGAAACGGTTTCCGTAGAAAGATCCTTTTGCAGACCTAAACTCCTGTCTCTATCTGAGGTAGAGTTTAGCGAAGAAACGAAACTTATTTAGCTTTCGTGGCATAACCGGGACGGAAGCGGTGAATTACTCTTCGTATTATCCATGTAGTAAGCTACTGAAAGCCTCAAAAGCCGAGTCAGCGTTTTTGCTGTCATAGACCAGGATTCAAGACAGCTGATGCACACACGATCGATGAATCTTCCAATGTTATGGCTATTGTGTCGCCTAATCAGAGTTGGGGTCACGGAGCTTGTAGGGTACAGCGAGTACCTGCCCGTCAAGAAAATAACGAAAGAGCAGTGCATCATAAAACAGGAGATATATGGAGGAACTCCTCACAGTTCCCAATCGCGATGTGATCGATGCAGGTACCAGACGCTGGGCTCGTCACTTAGTTAATCACATGACACAAATTTCTAGAAAGGAAGAAATAACAATAACTTTTGATGAAAGCACTAACTAACAGGTTCATGTTCGAATCTCGCACTAAAACAAATGGAAGAGAATCTTCCAACCAGTCAAGCAGAGTACCTCTGTGGGAAAAATGACTGGAATTGGAGCCGATTATGGAACCTTCAATCAATCAATGCACGAACCTAAATAGAATAACATGCCTTGTCTGACGGTGGCAACTTCTGCGTGGTGGTTGGCTGCATCAGCTCGTCCAATAAGATTAACAAGTTCATCGTAACTGGATCTAGTTTTCAAGTAAAAGCCCGCGCTTGCTACCGCTGTGCATATAGTTATCGTACAAGCTGTATGTGATCAAATCGTGAGTAAACTTGACGTAAAGCCTAGACAATATTCGCTCAAAATGACTAAGATTACCCCGAGGCGACTCCAAATTTGTATACGACAACTCGACAACTTTAAGAATACTTTGTTTTGTGAATTTGTACACAATAATGCTTGCATGAGCTATACACGCAAGAGTCAAAAGTGAGACAATTTTCCCTCAAACAGAATCCAAAGACGTCACCCTACGAGAGACTACCTAAACTTTGTCGCCTTTTAGGGCAACCTTCTTTCTTAGAGAGACCTCAAGCTTAGTGCCTATGCCCCCAATCGTGCACTGCACGTGAATGCATATTACAACAACAGTTGTCGGCTACACCGCAAACACTAAGTAGATTGTACTGTTCGATAGAAACTCTACAAATGAATGAGACATAGCTTTTTTTATCAATAGTCAATAATGGGATAAGTTGTGCCCGATGGTTCTTATTTTCGAATTTTTTTATTTGCTACCTTTTGACGATTCTTTGGGCAGCATCCCTCAGGTGCAGAGTTGTAGAATGTAGTGTAATTATCGTAGATAGTTACATTTTTCTGCAAAGTGTAGCCGTACGCCTGCTCGATACTGTGTGGATCCTTACTAATATACAGACATAAACGCCACGTTGGACTTATAGACTTTAGTCTAAGACATTATCTTCTTTGTTTGGACAGGGTCAACCGCAATTTGGATAGCAACATATCGAGCAGACCTGGTGGCTTGGACGGCTAAGTCTCTGGTTATCCGAAGCCAGAGACCGCAGGTTCGAGCCCCGCTGCGTGACATATAAGAGAGCTTAAGCATTGTAAAATTGCAGCTCCTTTAATAAACCAATAAAACCATTACCATTACCTCGAGTTCAATTCTGAACCAAAGAGTTACTATACTATGACCCAAACTATAAAAATTCTCAAAAATTCGGATCACCCATAAGATTTGGTAATCACACTGACTCAACATAACCCTCGGATTGAAAAGTAGTGATCAAGTTGCACTGAACCTGTTATATGTTCATCATCAAAATTGCACTTTTTCCCTTCGAAGTAGTCTCCTCCGGCTGCAATACACCTATGATACCTTTTTTTTCCATTCTTCGAAACATTTTACAAAGGCCGATTGTGGTATCTGCTTTAGCTCCTTCCGCGATGCCGCTTGAATATATTCAATCGTTTCGTGTCGTAACCAATCGGCGTCGTAATCATACACCCATGTTTCGTCACCTGTGATGACACGCTGTAACAAAGCTGGCTCCTCTTCGATAGCTACGAGATTCGCATGGGACACTTGTTTACGGACCATCATCTGGTGCGCATTCAGCTTCCTCGGCACGAACTTCGCACAAATCCGTCTCGTTTCCAAATGAGTATGCAGAATCGCGTGAACTCTCTCGTGAGAGATGCACAAACCGTCTGCAATCTCCCTCTGGGTGATTCGACGGTTTCCCAACACAATTTCTTTCATTTTCGCAATGTTTTCATCCGTAGTCTCCGTCGATGGACGTCCGGGGCGCGGAGAATCCTCCAAATTTTCTCGACCTTTCCGAAACCATCTGTATCACCTGTAAACGGATGTCTAAACCAGTGCCTGACTGCATGACTCACTACAATCTATCACCCTGCGCGTACCAGACGAAGTACGAACTTGTTATTGTTATCGCTGGATAGCTGACGAAATTCTGAATCATTCGAGAGGGTTGCATTTCTATTTTCGAACGATTAGCGACGACCACAGCAACTCGATCACTACTTTTCAATCAGAGGGTTATAAAACTCAATAATCTGACTCAACATAGAAACTGGCTAATCTTGCCCGAAAGTCCACAATTCTACGGACATTGTTATCATTGTGCCGTGCTCTCCTTGATGTATCTCCTATTAACGACTGCTGATTTTCTTTAATGTATATTAAATGTACGATAAATTAAAAATAATGCACTTATTAAATAAATACTGAACGTATTTCGACATTTAAGTCTGGTTAGATACCTGAAACTTACTCTTCTCTTAAAAAGTAACGCGCCATATGTATAAACAAATGTTTTGTTTGTAAAATATTAGTTCAAGATCGGTCAAGAGATTGACTTGGATTAAAGGTCATTTAAAAATCGAATTGAGCTACAATCAAGATTCGAGGGGATACTGCGTTGTTTCTCACAGTTGGCACCATTCTACACCCTTTTGGGGCTCTGCTGTCTTCTTCAACGATTTCGGAATACGCTCAGGACAACGAACGCCACAAGGATGAGTCGGCTGAATGCAGAAGTAGGCAGCCTTTCGACTCTAACTCCCTTACTTATAGACTACAGAGACGGCGCAGCCTCTACTACAGAACTTTGAATAGAACAGAGTAAGACCTTCTCCTCGGGCACTCTATTCCTCTGTCGAGTTTGGAATCCGGCTTCGAGAAGGGGCATCGCCGAGTTTTCTATAGAGTTCTTCTGAATTTCCTTCCCATTTTCAGGGCAGGCCAACCTCCTGGTATCTCAGTTCAAGAACGCACGACTCTAATCGTGACAACGCCAACTTTAATCCAGGGCTATCCCTGCTGAACTTTCAACACAGTGAAATTATTATCATCAGAAATACTTGACGCACCGATTTTATAATACCAAAATACTATTATGGCTGTGCTGTTGGAATATATATATATATATATATATATATATATATATATTTATCCTGCGTGACTGATGAAAATAATCTTAAAACACAAAGGGGGGTCAACAAACATCGTTGCCTCGCAGATCATGCTCTATGAAAAACCCGACCCTGACTATTGTTAATTACGTTGTTTTGATTATGTTAACATTATAATAGTACGTGGTACGTTATAAGATGTTTGTTTTTGTCGATAAGCAGCGAATCTGCCAACTAATTACAATCGAGTAAATTAGGCCAAGTGCCGGTAGTCAAAGCCCTGAACAGGCGTGCACAACGTGTGTTTCAATTTGAATTCATTCGCTGGCCAGATAGCGAAACTGTTTGCATCGCGTTGTTCTGTATTGTACTGTTAGCTGCTAGCTGTAGGCTGACTCCGACATGTAAGTCACCGGTCACACATGCCCACCAAAGATACTATACGATCACCGACCCGTTTGTGGTAACGAGACTAGCTGAAGCCAGCCGCATAAGGCGTCCCCGTAGCGGATGGCGGACATGAGCGAAGCGACTCAAACACAAAACGAAAATGATCCACGGACCAGGCTTCGAAAATGCTTCGGTGACGGAGTGGCCCTCTTTCCACTGGGTGGAATAAACGTCAACGTATCGTTAGTTTTAATTAAACGTTACGCATCATGGCCTGGGTTCCAGGTTCACTTATTTTCACGACCCGTACAGATACCCGATCGCGTGAGAGCCCCAATGACACGCAATTCCTCACATCAGAGGCCAGCTAATGTGCAAAACCCAGGGGCGTGGCAGCGTGTGAGCTCTCCGGCAGCGGGTCGGGAAGAGTTTTTACTAGACACTCTTCAAGTTAGAAAGTTCGTTGTTCTTCAGAAACTAGCAGGTTCAAGCCTCGTGAATTGTCATACACCATTGCTATATATTCAATAAAGAGTTATTTCACACTTAAAAAAGAGCCGTATTTACAAAAGCTGCAAAACGTCGATTGTGGCGATTTCCATAATACAAATCAAAGATTATTTTACATTTTGCTGGATTCAATCCCATAGCTATGATGTTTTTGCACGCTGCCAGATTGCTTCAAAAAGAGCTCATGTGTGCTCATTTGAGATACACACGAGCCTAGTGCACGAGTCTAGCAGGACAGCTATCCCGTTGACCTCATTAGCTACCACTCAAATTGGATTTGTAATATCCAAGTTATTCACCTTTTTTAGAAGAAAGATATTACATACAATATGCAAATTCTAATACTGACGATGGTTCAACTCAAGAAAAAAAATTAAAATTTGCCACTAGATAGTGATTTGAGGAATTCTAGAGATAGATGCATTTTAAAAGTAAATATATTCACACCCTATTTGGAAGGCAAGAAGTACTTTCCTTAGTAATGGGATTTGTAACTTTGCGAGGGCGCACCCTGTTTAGTGACACACATTACGCTGAATAGCTAATTTCGGGTCGCGAGAAACCCTATATAATATAATAGAAGACCCTAACAACTTTTTTTCTTTACACTGATGAACAATATTTAAAGAACGCATTTTAAATATTTGCCCGTAATCGGGTGCAAATTTATAAAATGTATAAATTAGCAAATTTATATTTATTGAGATCCCTATCAGGAACTCTATAAAACGAACTAGCGAAGCGTCAGCTATTGTATTCTACGACAGAACATTTCTCCAAATGAAAAATTTGAATGGATGCTCACAATAAAACGTCGTCGATGTGTCCACATTTCGCAATCAAGACGCAAATAATTATAATCATCCTCATCAGTATGTTGAAAATACTCGTTTGAAAATCTCAGAAACAGGAACACCAACTGTACACGCTTTAGACGATGGAATAGGACGTCTCCATGGAGAGCGTCACATGTCATCCAAATGGATAAAATCTAGAGAAAGCAAAGTTACCAGCAAAATAGAGGACTATGCAAGCAATCTTTTAAGGGTGCTGCAGGTGAACGCAAAGGAACCAGTTGCAAATCCCCCCCCCCCTCCCATGTATCCGCAAGTCGGCGCCGCGGAACTATTGGCAAAGCAAGTATTATATTCTATCCATGCTCCGGAACAATGCGTGGCCATTCTAACCTAAAATGAATCGGAGCTACAACGAACTCATCTGACAAGCAAAGCTGGAATATGCCAAAAGAAAGGAACAGCAATTAATAACTGACGCACTTCGCCAACCACACAAATAGATAAAAATGTCACCGCCGTTCGTCGCGTGCCCAGCAGACAGCCTATTTGTCATAGTTTCGGTGCATGTACGAGAGCTTGCAGAGAACACGGTACCATCAGAAAAATCGATACTCATGTCGGCATTCGACGGAGCTGTCACAACAGCCAGGGAAAACATCGTACAGCAATTCAGCGTCGGGCAAGTGACCGCAGGTGTTCAGTAGCAGGTAAGAATAAAGTGTCAGTCCCTGATGAAATCCGAGGCGAGCAGATCCACCACAAATGATTTATCGTCTCTGCGCTGCAAGTACTCTTCAACGAGGTCTTCCAGCCTGCTTTTCTCCCCAGGGCGAAAACGTCTCTTCTGTTGTCACGAACTAAGATTTTGTGGTTCTCATTGGAAGCGGAAAAGCTCCACGGTGTAATGTACACCGTCATACGGCGAGAACTCTCAGCTAATTCAAGTTGAAAATATGCGTTCATGGCATCAATCTTACAGTACACGGATGCTCCACTTAATTCTAGCAAAAGATCCTCCAGGTAAAATACTGGAAATGGATTCGCAGCTATCGCTGTATTTACTTCACGTAGATGAACACACAATCTGAGATCACCACTTTTCTACTGAATTATTACCAATGGAGACACCCACTCGGGTGAATCGGTCTTCTCGATGACACCTTGCCCCCGCATTTGGTCAATCAATTATTTTACCCTGTAACGAATCTCATTTCAATTTTGCTGCTTTGGGGTGGCGCCGTTCCTTGTTCTAATGACATGTTAATAGCTCTCTATTTTCTCAAGATCCTCATCAAACGAACCACTAAATTGTTTAAGATCACCCGGTAATAGAACCTCGGCAACAGCTGCCACCCAACATTTACCTTGCTTACAGTCAATATTCATTCCAAGAGCTCGTAGAGCATCCATGCCTAGCACAGATTGGCCCTTCTCTACAAGCCCTACAATGCGCAATCTTTCCACGAACTTCCAATTCAACACCATCGCTCCTTTCGGCTTTATAGACTCCCCAGTATGCAACTAACCTCTTGCTAACTGGCCGTAATTTATCTAATATATATATATATATATATATATATATATATATCTTTCAACCATTACTACCTAAAACGGTCGACGTCGCCTCAGAATCAACAATAAATGTAGTATTTTCATTATTTACCTTAACTAAACATGACACATGTTTGCCACGAAAAAATGACAGATATACAAAGACCATCTGGTCATTCATTCCTTCATCCTCTGATACACATAGCATCTTCTTCCACTTGGAGGAAACTACTCCATAATGGCCGTACTCGTGGCAATTTCTACACATCGTATTGAGAGCAAGGCATACTGGATTATCCGACGCGTGGTGGGTGCTCGTGCAACGCGCACAGTGGCGAACGGTGGTGGCTCTACTCGGATCCTGTGAGTGGCTGGACCTGTTGTAGACATGTTTCTTGAAACGAGCGGGGCACGTCGGCCATCGTTTTTCAAACACATCGGCTGGCGTATCGCATCTACCACTTCGACAGCGCACACATTCTGGCGCGATTCAATACCAGCGGTACCGGCGGAGCGGTTTGCCTCTACAGATCTCTGCTCGGCCTGCGTCGTCAACGTGAGAGCCTTTTCGAGGGTCATCTCTGTTCACTCTGCATTCAGTAATTCACGTCGGGCATTCTGATTAGGCACGTTAACGATTATCATCGTCACCACCGCCTGGTCTAAACTGAACTTGTCAAATGAACAGTGCTTCCCGATGCCCAAAAGAGCCGTTGCGTACTTTGCGACATCCTCATTGGGTGGAAACGAGCGAGCGAGAAAACCCGCAGCTGTCAGCCCGTATCTAGTGACAAATCTCGCACCTTGAAGCACTACTGCTGCATTATACAGCGGCGTCTTGCTCTTCTCGTTCATGTTCGCCGGCTGACCATCCATGGGCTTATATTGGACTAAACCCTCAGCTCCCAGACAGGTTAGCAACAATGAACGCTTCCGACTGTCCGAAGAGACAGCTTGACCGGTTGTCTCCACATCCATTTCAAACATCGACAACCATACTTCAAACGGAATGAGTGGTGGGCCAGGGCGGTGTAGAAACAGGTTGTACCTGACATGATAGCGTGGAGCAGGTCATACAAATCCAAACTCAAATTCTGTGTGACTGCACCAATGTGTAGTATCGAATTATATACATAGCAGAGAGGACAAACAATCGTCTCTGGATGTGGCATGACGACGAAAGATCCGCCGTTCTATTACCAACATCAATCTCAGTGCGGAGACATATATTCCGACTAATTCCTTAAACAAAGGAACCCAAACAAGGTGTGGTGGGTACAACACCATACCCTGGTACCGTCCGAAGCCATGTGAGATGTAGAAGACTTTCCCCTAGAGATGTAGTGTTCGTCAATTTTTAATCTGCATTTCATACTGCCTCACTATCAATAATAGTAGAAAACCTTGGTAATAGCTTGGTGGTACCGAGCGCCGAAGATGCTAAAGCCGTGACGGCCGTGACCTGTTCTCTCTACATCTCGCTTAATCAAATTAGGCAAATCGTTCCTTAGCGTCCATTCCTCAAACGAGTCTCATAGAAAAAGTAGAAACCGTGTTGGTGTACCTAGTTCCAGGGGTCCAACTATTCGTAGAGGCCCGAGTCAAGAGGTACGAAAATAATTTTTTTAATAACACCACACCTGACAGGCTTTTAGCCTCAACATATATTGTTTTGATGCGTAAATAGTTTGTACCAATTCTCTTTGTTAATGGAAGTGTATTTGAAAACCACATCCGAAGAAATGCAGCCCCTTCATTATTATCCAAATGCTATGCTAGGACAGTGCTAAGGAGTAAACAATCCCGTGCTCACATAATCTTGACTCATCTATGTATGGGCCCACGATCTTGAAATTCTAAGTATTTTGATTTTTCGAGCTATGCACTAAATTTGATTCTCGAAAATAACCCTTATGTCCTCTCCCCCTATCTCTTGATATAGAATCGAATATGATAGTTTCACGAAAGCAATTGCACCTTTCTAAAAGTTATCTATGCAAACGTTAGTTATTTTAGGTAGGTTTCAAACACGCCAGTGTCGGATAGTGTCCGGTGCGCCTATATGATGCGGAGCGCATCGAGACAGAAATAAAAAGGCTTGAGCATCAGTGTTCATAGCTGTGAGGTTCAGTTGAAACCATAAAAAGGATTTTCGAGTAAGTCTAGGGAATTAAAGGTTTGATCATTCAAACTCTTCTGTATCGTCCAGAACACGTAATAATCTGAAGACGGAGGGTTCGGGGTATACGGTGGGTGCACCAAAACATCCCACCCAAGCCGGAATAGTTTTTTCCGGGTCATCAATTAAGAATAATGTAGTCTAGAGACACCCAAACATCAAGCTTGCTTACCATCCCAAGTCGCCGAATGTTGAGTTCTTGTGCGACCTCTCTAGTCGTTACTGGCGATCGGAGTCGATTAGAGCCTTGATTTGATCGACATCAGTAGAGGCTACCCGATCGGGGCGAGTATGAGCATCTTCGAGGTCAAAACTCTTCATCGATAATTCGCAAACCACTTTTGACACACACACATGAACTTTTGCTTACGTCTCTCTCTCTCTCGAGCTCTCTCACGCCTCTAATCTTGTGTATTTGAGGCGTGATTTTGTCTAATTGGAAAAAAAGCAAAATGCGTCGAAAAACGATTTTCCTTACATATTCAAAACACAATTTAATTTCGTACTCCTCGTGGATGTCGACGAATATGATCATGTGATACGAAAATGTCATCAAATATATCAGCTGTCATTTATTGTCCTCGTGATGACACTTGATACGCTTGACGCCTAAGACAACTGAGAGCAGACTGCTACGGACTTATGCATCAACCCAATAAGTAGGACACAAATCAATCTATGGTGCGCGAGGAACTGTCTCCGCGACGTTTGGTTCCTTTCAATTCTACCCAGTTTGGCCCCATTCTACTTAAAGGCTTTCTTTCGTCAAGTAATAATCATTAGGGGCTGCATCATCTGAAAGATCAATTTAGAATACTAAAAGGCAAATTGCAAAACAGAAACCTTTAGATGTAGAAAGTCTTGAAAAAATCTAAAAAGGTTAGGCGTTGATGTTGCTTGTCCAAACGATCTATTGTTCAAAGATTGAGACCATGTACAATACATCCACTAACTTTGCTTCACATCTCGTGATTCTATTCGAGCATTGATTTCATTTCATTCCCTGGTGTCTCTTCTGTGTACTCAAGCGCTACCTGTATGTCTCATCGGACCTGATCGAAGTGAGCCTCAAGCTCAACGATTGCTGAAGCGCTGCTTCTACGAGGGTCGTCAAGCGTGAAGGACGTTCACTTTTCATTTTCCATGGGAATGAAAGTAGTACGACTGAAGCAGTTGAAACAGCGGTGCAGAGGGTGGAAGGGATGGAGGGTACCGATTACATACTGCTGATGTCTGATGTAGTTGAGTACCGGCACGAAGACCCGATGTGCTTCTGTACACGTCGTCGCGTGCACTCTTGTTTGATTCGTTTCCCAACGGCGATCGGCGGGTCGACCCCACTCCTCCCCACCTCCCCCTTCGCCGCTCTACGCCGATAACATGCGCTAGGTTCGTTATATGTAGGATTCACATGTACACGCATACCAACCGACCAATTGAATACTTGCCCACGTCAAGTTAACACGGCATGTCGCCTAATTATACGCAAAACTTCTGACATAACTCTCAACTGCTGCAAACAAAGCATGTTTAGTACTGTATCTGTTGACGTTCTATTGTCTGATGTTGCCGCAGAATGGTTTCCTCTCGTGGCGCTTGTATCCTAAAGGATAATGCGACCGAGTAAAATCACAATAATAAAAGTGCTGCAAAAGTTAACAACCGTTTAAATAAAATTAAAATGAAACAACCGTTTTTTTACGGAAACAACCGTTCGTAAAATTAAAGGTTAACAACCGTTTGTATAAAATTCAAATGAAAAGTTCTAAATTTTTACAAAATACATAAAATTCGATTTTTGAAATATCGATCTTCCCTTTTTCGCCATGGGGTCGAACAGGGTGTTTCTCCAGCGGAAAACCTTTCAAAGACGTTTATACAATCGTTATAAATTTATTTCACTCTATATTGAAGTTACCAGTATTTGTTTCGGCTTATTGCAAGCCTGGTCTAGTTTCATCTAGAAATCACGAATTAACCGCAGTAGGGTAATGGAGTAACTTTAAGTAGTTGACCACTGAATGATTCCAATGTCAAGACAGGGAAATGAAATTGTAATGGAGTGATTGAAACAATATTCATAATTAAACAATAATAATTTTGTATATCCGGCAACTTATTTTACCGCAGCTGGGCCACGGCGTTACTGCAACAATGCAATCGAATGGGTAGGCAGGATAATGAGATAATAATTATGAGTAAAGCGATGACGAGAACAATGCAGTGAATTAACTGAAATGGGGAAGGGGAGAAATACAATAACGAGATAATAATTGTAATAGAACACCAATGAATTGCAAGTGCAACAGAGTATCGGGATTCGTGCAACAAGACAATAGGTCAATGAAAATACACGGAGCTTTAAACCTGGGGCGTGTTACTATACGGACTGATGACTGTGACTTCAATGACTCGGAGCATCCGGTTCGCCTGTGTGCTGTGAATTGAGGCGGAAATCAAAAAACGTTCTTGAACATGAGTGTTCACATGAGTTGTTAAAAACGGGTCTATGTCTGCTGAGCTTCGTTCGCATATAGATGGGGTAGCGTCCCGGAGCTAATAATAAAGGACAATTAGTGTTATAAAATTATCATAGACCACGTCGTGATCAATCAATAATAATAATTAATCAATAATTAACAAAAATCTTAACCAGTCATTGTAAAGATATATTCTGGATTTATTAATTCATTCAGATTGTTTGGTAAATATATTGTGAAGATATAGCTCACTATATTGTCCGCATGCCTAAATAATCCTTAGACACTCACTCCTTCGACATCCTTCTTCGTTAATACGAGGAGGGCAGACGAAGGGGTGAGAAAATTAGGTTTTAGCGTTAATAACACATCGCTCTGTTATTATGACTTTACCGGCAATGTTAGTTTGCTTTGTATTATAGTCATTAGTTTCTTTCTTTATTGGTTTATGAAAAACTGTTACGCCTTTAAATAAATTCTAACTGTTTATTAAAACCTCTTTTATTAGTAAATTTTGTTACTTTGTTAAGGTTGTTTGGTACCTCTCCATATGATGCGGATGCTGTGATCCCACAAACATTTGCAATGAACCCACTTACTTTCACACATTCGTAGAACATAATTAATAGGTCAAAGCCTTGGAAAACAAGGTGCAGACAGTTTGTGCAACATGTCTTTGTAAGGAGGGCTACCTAGAACATAAACTGTCTTCCAGTTCTTCATCAAAATGATAGAAATGAAATATCAAATGTTTTTAAATCAAACAAGCAAGTGATAAAATCAAGAATAAGTGGGAAATACCAAATGTTGCCAACTATTATCAACTATGTCTACAGCGCCTACACTGTATGTTTTTCAGCGCATCGACCTCGTCATGTTGCATTCTATGCACGCGTATCATTTATGGACGGCCTTGTCGCCATGTTTTGACTTTCTACGCGCTAACAACGAACTTAAAATGAGATCGCGAAATATGTACTATACAATCCACCCACGACCGACGTCACGTGTACCATCGTCGCTGTCTCCGCGCGTCCGCCCTTCTACGCTATCGTCGCCACCGTGTAGCATATATATATATATATATATATATATAATAGTTGGTATCGGCTTTGTCGTTGCGGTTGTGCTGCTGCTTGTGTTGGTAGAGGTTTCACCCTACCTTCCTCCCTCCTAAAATTGTTCACTGTTTCAAGGACTTTAACTTTGGCTCTGAGTATATTTGAACAGCTTGGTAGAAGTAGCAGCGCCACTTCTACTATTACTACAACTATGGTCTGTTCTTGCCGCTCCTGATCTCTCACACCACATAGGCTCTTTGTCTCTCGTCTGGCTTTTCCTTCTACTTGAGAACTAGTGGAAAATCTCGTACAGTGGAGACAGCGCTGAAATGTGTTCATATATGTAGCCCAGGGCCGTTATACATAAACTGTGGGACTCATATTCACAGCATGAAGGCTGGTTTTCTCCACAAGGTTCGTCTTACCGCGTTGCCTTGGTTTGTCCTATCCTCGGCTTTCCCCCTGCCCATCCAGTGCGATATGAACCCTGCTGTGCGTGATGGTGAGAGTCTCTGTATGTATGTCTATGTAAGTGTACGAGCAAGTGAGAGAAAGAGAAGTCCATATCAGGGAAACCAAACTCACTTTTTGTGTCGTACCCGACTCTGCGTCGTCTGTGGTATGGGCCAGGGTTCCATTTGGCTTTCCGTTCCCACACCTTCCTGTTTCACATTACATTGTCTTTCTTTGGCTTTACTACGAAACATATGGGCCATTCCCGACCGTCAGGAACTGTACAGCCGACCCACGGACCGCTTTACTCAGGGGAGGAGAAGACATCGCTTCACCTGTGTTCCTCTTCCAAGCAGCCGAAAACGCTGATAAATGCTAACGTAGAAGCTGATAAAAACGGAATGCTGTAAGATGAAGCATCTGTGCGTCACATTGCCTAGCAGATTATATGATGACATCTGCCTTATCGCAGCAATGAATTAGTTTAACAGCGATGTTTTACATACGTTTGAAGGAAACCAGGTAAATATTTGGGACCACCTTCACTGGTCCCTTGTCATCCTCCAAAATTGTCTCGTGCATGCCAGACATTTATATGCGCCTCCCTCCCCCGAATAAGAACATGAACATATATCGAAAGTTGTTATATACATAAGATATGGCTAAGATCAGTGATCTTCTGGATAAAATAATCGGAAGGAGTCGTAGATTTATAGGGGTCACAAACCATCCTATGTAAAAATCCTTTCGTTTAACAGAGAATCCTTTAAGGCGGAACTTCCATAGCAGTAGGCACGCGTCATCAGCAAACTCGTGAACATCACATTGGATCACCATCAATGGGACAAAGGCATCTGTCTGCCGTTTGGGCGTAAGTAGACAAAAGATTGGCCACTCACAGCCACCGCCGGGGGCTACATCGGGACAGTCAGTTTCATACAGGAGAGTCACGCGTTAGCTACCCTAGTGCGCTTGTCCTGGGGTGGCTCCTCGTTTGTCGACTCTTCTATGAACCAACGTCGTATTTCGTCTTTTCAACCCCTAGCCATTTAGCTTCCTTCTATTCTCTCTGCCCGGATCCCTCTTTCTGTTGACGCGTACTCTAGTGTACAGTTCCACGTACACTGGCGTGGTTGGCAATACTTCCTCATCCTTCCATAGTATTATCATCAGTTCCTAAAGCGCACATGTCTGTGCGTGCGTGTGTGTGTGTGTCGCTTGCCTGAATCTACCTCATTTTCGTTTTCGCTATGTGCGGTGTTATGTATTATGTACCGCTAATTCGCCAGGAAAGCTCTTGTTTGTCAGCGATATTTATAATTTGGTTTACGGGAACTTCCGTGTCGGTAGTGTCACGTGACGTGTGCCTAAAGATTTATGTGAGATATTCATCTATGCACGCGGTTGAACGACTCGGATGAAGCATGTTGGATTAGTGACCAAAACTATGCCCCACTCCCTCATTTGTGTGCCGACTACGAAGGTTTATATATATATTTTTAAGGTTTATATATATATATATATTTTTCTACCTTCGAAGCCTAGTTACATCTCGTTGTAAGGTAAGATTAAGGTAAGGGTTTTATTGGTTTATTAAAGAAACTGCAGTTTTTACAAAGCTTAAGTTCTCTTATATGTCACCAGGTCGCGGAACTTGAGCCATCTTTGTAATATTTTATGATGGCTATATTAATACATAACATAAGGCGTTAAGCAATACAGGAAAGGCGGTGCTGAGAGCGTTTGTTCTGAAAGGACTGTCCGTTGAACTTTTTTTTTACCTTTATATGTGAGCTGAGTAGTGTCGGACTCGCCGATTAACGGTAAGCTAGACTACCGGCGTTACCGACTAAAATTGCAAGTTTTCAGTTGTTCTGAAAGCCTCAGCATGCCAGCCCCGCTTAAGCTTCCCTCCATACCTTCCAGCCTTTCTGTTGAAAAAGCTTTCTCTTTTTATGAAGTGAAACTATCGTTATCAGAGTGATACATTCGAACTCGAGAGGCAGTTTCTCCATCGAGGAACCTATAGTTCATTAACTGGCTTCCTTCCATCGTTGCCAGGACTAGGTTTTTCGATCTGTATTACAAGATTGCATTACAGATGCAAGCAAACATGAAACCATATTTACGAGTAATAAATACGAGTACGAGTGGGTACGAGTCCAACAAACGAATATTTTTCGAAGCCACTAAAGCGCAATACATATTTTTTTGCTATGGCTTTACTTATCTTTCACGTATATCATATTTCTAATAAACCATATAACCTATATGAAACATTGTTCTAGCTCTTGTTATAACATTATTTAGCTCAGTTGGTCATCGATTCTTCTGCTAGTCCCTCAGGACGTAGTCACAGGGGCAACGGCGTAGACATGATTCACGTACTTAGTTTATACTAAGATCTCCTTAAAAATTTTGAAGTTAAATGATCTGATGTATGGGTTTTATCTACAGTGTTCAAAAATGAGTGACTGGATTTTGTTATCTATTACTACGGAACGACACCTTAGCGATGTCTGTTTGTACCATCAGAATAAGAATTACAATAGCACAGAAAGGTTATTTTGGTGGGCGTTGACTTTGGCTTGCGTGGAGCATTTTTAGGAATCTGTTCAACACAAAACCTATGGTTTGACGAGGATCCTTTGGGGAACCCAGACTGATCATCTGACCAGTATTTGTAAAAGGTACATATGTATACACGTTCATTTTATTCTATACATTTACACGAACAATGGTGAAAAAGATTTAATTTTGGGAGGTCACCTGGAGTAGCCAAAACATATTCATGGGTTAAGAAATAATTACATTTAATTTGATAGTACCGATTGTCACTTCCAAGTTCCTAAGATTCTAATATGCGCCCTGCAGGCTACAATATTTAAACGCCTTATTTGATTTTAAAATACGATAATATAATATATGAGTGTATCCGCTTTTTTAAATCCTCAAATGCATTTTTGCTTACAGACGTGTTAGAGCGCTGAAATAGTGGATAATTTATATTGGCATATTGTTTAATTTATATTTCCTGCTCAATGGTTAAGGGGAACTTCTATTATATTTTAAGTAGACTAAAAGGTCCTGCGTAGGGTTCAAAGGTAGATGAGACGAAATCCATATAACAATTTAAAACATTTGTTATAAGTTTTGTCATATCTTGTAATAGGCCTAAGACTACCTCTTCTCAAAGATGCCTGCAACCTTATGCGGAAAAACGATCATCTAAAATCGTTATCTTCAATTTTGATTCTTCCGTTATTTTCGTTATTTTAAATCTTGTGCTTGCCCGGTCCATAGAAAAGTTGCAAACGTGATATCAATATACGAGTTTTCTTTTAATCATATTTACGTAAAGCTTTTTCGAAATAGTCGAGAAATGCTAGAATTTGTCCCAACTCTAAGGGACTTGTTCTTGAGACAAAATCTGTTTATCTTACGACAACTGGGAGCGTCGTCATGTGTAGAAAGACAGTAGCGTTCAGGCTAAATGTCCTAAATGTGTTTAGGTTTGTAAAATTTCGTTGATAAATTGTTTCACCACGTTTCCAGTTCGAATAGCAGCTATGCATTGCCAATAGCAATTAGTGTAGCACTTTCTTTACTCTTTCTCTTTCTCCATGAACGAATTTAGTTGCACTAGTAGTACTCGGTAGTACACAGATTCGGGTATTAGCAGCACATCGTATTGGGACAGCAATGGACAGGGCGCTGGTATTCACAATATTTGTAATTGAAATTGACAAGCGGTTTCAATACATGAAAATCCGGGGTTTCTGAAAATAGGACATGGAACAAAAGCAGTTACTTATGGAACCACCAATTTATGGGCATTCCTTTATAGATATTATACAAAACCATTGTCAAATTGAGTAAGACCCGACCGCGTTTGTGGGCTCAATTTGGCTATTGTCTCTGCAATATCACATTACTGTAGTGTCCGTACTACTCATAAAGGTACTCTGTTGCTTGCCTGTTATAGTTAGGCATTTGGCTTGCTTACATTAGGCGTTAGGCTTCAATAAACCTCATCCAAATGAATTCGTATCGATACTATTCTCACGAGCTTAACAGCGGCATAGCAGGGCTGGCACTTAGAACTTCTCCGTAATTAACCCTCCCCTTTAATCAGAATCGCCCCTCGGACTTCTCTATCATTTCGCCATCAACTACTAATCATGATAAATATCCGTTAAAACAAAGTGGGTTGATGGCAGCGGCATTGCGATATCCATTACGCAGACGAAAGTTGCTCGCACATTCAATAGTTCTCTTTCCAGGGAGTACGACATATAAACCTTTGGCTGACTTTGGTTATCCAGGCTCATTCGCACGTTCAGTATATAACTATCTGCTAAGGATGCATATTTTGGTCTACATACCCGCTATACTATTATATTTGCAGGGAATATGGTAAAATTACAAATACCAGCCAAGAGGTACTCAACAATTTTACTATTAAAGGAGACGATTTTTATTCCCTATCCATTCTTCATCCGACGTTTTTAAGATACTTTAGTTTATGTCATCTTTTGTACTTCGATTGCTGTGGTCATTCGTACGAGGTTGTCACAGTAGTTAGCGAAGGCAATTATCATTGGCGATGAAGATTGGACAAGGACAAGGCAGGCCTACAACGTCAGGCCTCCAGTCAACTAAAAGATCTATTATATAACCCTCGTTCGGTATAATCCTGAAGTTCTATAAGAAGGGAGGGTATTTCTGCCGCCTATATTACACACAAAGTTGGATACACTTGCCGATCATGTCAAATCAGTAACTCTCCCGCGAAGATGGAGCCGATTTGCTTTGGATACAAAGCGAATTACAAGAAAGCAGCGACCAAAAGCTCGGAAGGAGAGCTGACAACACTTCCAGTCAATAGCCGAGTCGTGTGAATGAAATAAACCAAAAGAATAGATGAATATGAGAGATTTCTAGCCCCAGATGGTCGTCATCCACATTCAAGGTGTGAAATAGACGCAGGCTTCGGAGTTGGGCAATGTGTGCGCCCACATGGTTAGACCCCATCTTTAGGCCTCGAATGTAATGAGCCAATGCCACTTCCTTGGTATTTGATGAGAGAACGTTCTCAAACACGCCGGTTAAATGCTAAGTCTTTTCGAACGAAAATGAGGGCGTGTCTCGATTCACGTTCGATGCGAGTAGCCTTGCGATCTATTGTATAAACAATCCATTGCTGGATCACATTGAAACAATGGAAGATCATTAATCGCATTGAACATTGAAACAACGACGGGAAGGTGTACGGATGACGATCTGGTCTGTGTGTTAACGGTGTGATTGTGAATATTCTTACGGGGACGCTGTTTCAGGTCTAGACAGTATCGTCGGTTGTATTTAGGACCTCAGCTTGGATAAATAGTCTGAATAACGGTGGTTCAAATAGTGGGTTGCCTCAGAAGGGTGTGGATTTTTATTCCCGATAGTAATGTCACACGGATAAATGCCGAGAAATATCTGATGGAAAAAGGGCCACGGGCCCAGCCGCCAATGAGAAAGCTTTGACGAGAGATCGCCACTTCTCAGCTTTGCTTGAAAATCAATGGATTCAAAAAAAAAACTTGGCTAAGTCTCTGGATGTAAAATAGCGGAGGAAGTTCGAGTCCCGCAACCTGGTGAGGACATATAGATAATTTAAGCATTGGAGAACTGCATTTCCGTGAACTATAATAATAAAAAAAGGTTACTTCTCAAATACGAATATGTTAGTGATGTTGCTCGACTCCGAACTTCGTTCGGTACCGATACTATAACAGTTTCAAGAGAGACCCAAAACCATTATACGCCAAGCTAAGAACCGTGACATACACGAAATGTGAGAAAGGGAGTGATCGATGAGTGGGCAGAACAACGAATTCTAAAATCTGTTAGAATATATAACGAATGGGTTATCGAGTGGTGACAGTCAGGAGTCAGACAACAGATTTTGGTCGTAATTTAAGGCAGGAGTTCCATGCAGTGGTCTATGCAATTAGAGGCGCATTACGAGCAAACCTTATCGAAGATAACCCTCAGCCAAAAATCAACGAGAACTTATCAGTATACCCATGGATGAAGTGGAGCTGCCGCACACAGGCTGAAAACCATCCACACTGTCCTGAACAATATACCGGGTATCCACAACTATCAGTATGACATCATCATCAACAACCTGTTATTATTATTATTAGGCTGACCCAAAAAACCTCACACATAAATTTCAATATCGGGTAAACTAGGTGAATTAAAACAAAGGTGAGTTGGACGTTAGTATGAGTTGGAGGTTTGCACCTGTTTTATTTATATACTGGTCCCCGAGTTCTGGCAGCTAGGTATGCACCATTTCTATTCCCATTTATAACTTCGTTATTTAAGGTCTCTCGGAGCAAGTCGATATTGGCATACCTTTGGCCACCTATAGCCCTCCTTAATTGATGGAAGCAACCTTAGTCACACGGGCGGCGGGGGCACCGCTCTATCTTGTTGGCCGTATGCCAGGACGTAATTTGATTGGTAGGATGTGCCCCAGTATTGTCATCGAGCAATCACACTTCGTGCTTCCTATTGCCATGCCAATTATTCACTTTCCCTCTGAGAATGCAAGTCTGAGGGACCTGGTCCGCCGGTTGCCATTTCGAACGCCCAACGAAAGCCGAATGCTAGCGGCTTTCGCGCCGTCTGCTTTTCAACTGTTGTGTCTCACTACCCGCCAAATTTGAATTCAAATCGGCGAATAATAAAAATACAGCGCAAGACGATAGCAGTGCGGTTTTTTTTGGGCCAGCCTAATATTATTGTTATTACCGGCTGTAAAGCAAAACATCTAGGAACGAACTTCGTATTGTACTTCCGAAATTTGATCGAAATTTAAAATAATGGAAAATCCTTGATCGTAGAAAACAAATTCATGAACGCCCAGGAGTTTAAGCAAATGTAAGTTCTAATCACTTCAGATCGAGAGAGACAATGGCTATGCGGACATACCAAAACCTCAACACGATAGGGATCAACCGGTAAAATTCATGTCGTCGACTCCTCGAGAAAGTCATCGATTAATACAGTAACTACATACAGCATACTCTGAGTGCGCTAAATTGTTAAAATAGAGGTGAACAGGCTGATTTTTTTTTATTTCGTTTCAGTCACCTGCGTCAGTTAATGGTAGGCAATAACTAGCATGATACCGAGTGCACACTCCTTGACATCCTGTGCAACGGCAGTTCCTCCTGGATCGTGGTAAATTGCAGTTTGATGTGGTTAACTAAGTGAATCTGTATTGCTCATTTTCTCAGATAATTTCTTTATAAACTCAGATAATTCTTTTATATAAATTCATCTGGTTCCGTCGTTTTTGACAGCCTGTGGATACTATTAGGGCATTTCATTCGAACTCTCGGCTCTTTAAATGCCAATAACTTTTGAACTAAATTAGTTAGAAAAAAGATCTTTTGGTATGAGTTAGAGGTACTCTCCAGCTCTATTTACACAGCGCTCTGGGAGTTTTGAGATAGCCACATATTCACCATTCGCATTTCCACTTATAATTTCCTTATCTATTGCTATTGTGAGTAAGTCGACGTTTGCATATGGAACCCCACCTATTGCCGTTTTTAATGCATGGAAACAACCATAATCACATGGGTTTAAATCAGGAGAATATGGGGGTTGATGCCATCGCCCAATATTTTTCCCCTTCATACAGGCCATAATTTCAGCAGTGCGGTTCTTGCATTGTCGTCGAGTAACCACACTCGGTGCTGTCGATCCCCATACCACTTGTTCATCAATCTCTTCAAGAAGTCGAGATATCGGGGAGCATTGAGTTTTTCTTTTGAGGCTAATATTTCTTTATAGCAAACGCCCTTGACCTTTCGTCCGAATCTATCTGGCACTGCCACAGACGTTGCCGCTTCACCTTGTCGAAGCCACTGTTTTGCTTGGTCCTTTCCAGGAGGATGCCTCGTCTATCGACACCATTTGTTCTAAGTGACTGATTTGTTGCGTATAAGTCTTCAAATTAGCTGTCGAACACTCCACATGCATTTTCATCTGCTCAGCACTCAGTGTATGGGGAATCCATTTTGCATTGATTTTCTTCATCTTCAGTATATTGGTGATAATTCTATGACACGTCACCTGAGGAATCCCAGTTTCAGCCGACAAAGACTTCATGGACCAAGCTCAAGTTTGTTCAAAAGCTGACTTGATTCTGTCAATCCATTCGTTCCTTGTCGCACCTGATTTCTGGTCCTCGCCTCGGTGGTCATCGGTGTCCAAATTTCCACTGTTAAATCGCTCGCACCAACGTTGCACCGTTTGCTGGCATAAGGCAGACCTGCCGTACGCCTTCACTAATTTTCAATGGATTTCAGCTGGAGGGTGTCCTTGGAGAAACAAAAACATGATGATTTCCCGTTGATTTTTGAACATGATGGATTTCCCGTTGACAATTCGAATGAAATTCCCTAATATTATATAACAGGCTTATAATACTGCGATTAGCGCGGATTATCTAATATATGATTATGGTTTTTCTAGCAGTCTGTCTCTCTAATTTATAATTTATGCCTGTCCACTTCGTGGACCACCCCACTGTTTGCTATTTTTTTAATACTTTACCGAAATTCAGACAATTGAAAATGCTTCTTACCTGTGAGCATATTGGGCTTCGTATATTAACAATTTTAAAAATATTCAAAGACAACGGAAGTTGAAGTAACGTGCCTGAGTCCCTTAAAACATTTAAAGATTTGTTTGAGTAATTTTCGACAAATTTTTTTATACGCGGAACTCCTAGAGAGCTATCACAACAGTCTAGAAACTATCTTTCAATGCATTTTTGATAACCAAACAACACGACGATGATTTCATGTCAGAATTGTGTTTCATACTTCGAATGCTTCTCACACTGATTCTTAAAAAACTTTGGTAGCACCAAGTAGTCTCCCCATTCTCTTGGATTGCAGTTTAATATTGGGATAATAATATTTTAGATTCGGCATAAAATGTGATAATTAGAGAGGTGGTTTGTCTTCACTTGTGGCATAAAAATAAAAAAGGTCCAAAACACTTGACAGCCTTAGGCCGCTTTTGAATTGATTCTGCAACTTCTACCAGAGCCTTCATTTGTTTTGAAAATGTAATTGAAATCGAGAAATGGATCCTGCCGGAATACAGATCCATTTATTTTTGCTTATTGGCCACTCATTTATTATTGAATTTCGCAATACGATTTTAGAATTGACGCCTGCCAATTTCTACGGGACTGTCTGAAGGATATTCAATAAATATTTCACATAATTATACATAAGCAAAAATATATCAAGGTATTCTAACAACAACAATTCATTCATGAAACATGGTGATTGCCTTTAAAAGATAAATATATCTACATGTCTATATACGGCAGGTTTCTTTCATTATAATTATAATCAAGCTTAAGTCTTCAAATTACCCACGAAACTGGGCTCTCGTTCGCTAAACGGTTGACTTGCGAACATCGTCTGTTAACGGTTCTCAATAATAATCAGAATGGTCCCTTAGACGGTCAAGTGGTAAGCGTCTTCGATTACTAGACAGGAGAGTCGATTTTTTTTGTGAATTCCTGCTAAGAACGGTAAAGAGTGTGATTCATAATAATCGGAATTGGGTCAGTCGTGAAGAGTAAACCTGCGGGAGACTACCTAAAGAATACAACAAAGATTTCCTTGCAATTTTGTTTTTCTGTTTTCTGCCAACGTGTATTTAGATGTGGCATTGTGTGTTTGAGACAGGACAGAAAGGAGGAGAAACAAAATAAAAGTTTATTTTCTGGTTTTGTTCACTTTCTTTCTTGTTTCGAAATTCAATATCCAAATATGCCCTTACGAAAAAAAAGACCTTCGAAATTATTATAGTTTCCCATATTGTTGCGAAACCTCCCGAAAACCCAGTACGTATTATGTATTGGCGAAGAGAAGTTAAGCCATGTAAATTTCAAAAAAGCAAAGTATACATTTTTGAAAATATCCTAATTGACCCGTTGATCTAATTATTCAGAACTGAAAAGATAGCGGCAGCCGAACCACGGGTGTTTCGCTCGCCGAGCTCGTGTCCGAGCATTGAAATAGCGTACCACGCTCGATCTTCACTAATTAGAACAGGGAACAAGACATAACTAGGGTATGTCTATCTTTCATTTCATTTCGAAACGTAAAGAAAGTCACGTTCAGTGACTGGAACAGATGTTAGTTGTCTCTGATAACCAAGCTTGTCCTTTTGTGTTTTTAGGATGGGCAGGACGAAGCAATCAAACGGATCCACGAAAACGAAATGATCTAACCATCCTGACATTGTCCTGCTATATCGATGTTCATCAGCCCCCACACTCAGTCCAAGCTTTTAATGTAATTTGTTTTATATATTTTCATGAACCCAAAATGGTAGCGTTTCAACTGTACATACTAGGATCTTTTAGGATATTAAAACGTTATTTATATAGCGCTTACTATTATATTACATTGTGAAGTAAGTTAGTTCGGTCGCCGGTGTCGCTTATTTTGAAAGTCAATTTGAGGGCATCCTCATGCATATGTGAACATGGACGCTGATAGTATTTATCTCAAGCATTGCATCGAATACGTTTGATGTAAAACTGAAGGAACGTGGTCAAATTCCAAATGATGGGCGCGTCGCGCCTGATAGGCCTCTAAGCAAATGACAAGATCAAGGCACGCAGAACCAACGAGGACACACCCGAATAAATCGCCAGGAATCCTTTCGCCGGAACGGCTATGGACACCCTCCAAGGAATTCCTCGTTCGTCTCTGCCAGAACGGGCCGATCCAAGTTAGGGAAAAGTAGGCCACGCAGTATCTCACACGGAAAGCGAAACAGCCTTTCAGTGCGCTTTCAAAATTCAAATGCGCCTGCCTTGCATGACCAAATTGAAGGCATTCTCCACCAAGGCGGGTTCGTAGGAGTAGAACGTTTACAAATGGGGAGTATACCTCAAATACAGTATCCGCAGTTTCTTCGACACCAGATGGGGTTTAGGAAACCGCACGTCGGATCATATTATATCTAGCCCCGATACGTAGCCCATCCCCAACGTGCCCGAGGTAAATATATCGATGGAGAACAACCGCCAAATTCTTCTTCAACCATAACAGCAACTGTCTATCTGTAGTGGTAGGACGCTTCTTAGGTGGAATTGAAAAATATGTCAATAACTCTGTTTATTACCACAAGAAATGATACAGTTTGATGCGGTCGTACTACTGGGACAATGTTGCACAACTGCATCGAGACTGAGTGAATGCTGCTGTCCGCTCATTGTAAATTAAGTAGAGAAGTATTTGTTATTATCAGAAAACTCACGATGCTTAAGTCAGAAAGTCTGATGATACACTTGGTGTTAGAACCAATGTTGCTCAACAAAATTGCTATATATTGCAGGTGCCGCGAGACAGCTAATTCACTTTGAGATAAAGTAATCAAGTCCCTTTCTCTCGGAGATGTGATCAATGCTACAGAGATCACGAGCGATCTCTACAGCCGCCTTGGCCGATCGGATGGCTCAAAGAGAGTTGCACTATTATAGACTTCCTCAGATTTTTGCATTTTGATTGCCTACAGACCCGCTACCAGCTCGTGTTTCTTCATACAATGAGGTCACTTACGACACAATTATCGCTGAATTCAATACATTTTGCTATAGATATTTATGTTCTCTGTGTAGAAGGATGATGAAAGAAATAGTTAAATTTGTCCAACCTCAAATGCGTCGACGGTCAAAACAAAAATTTAACTCTCAGTATTACGGAGCAAGTGCACTACATGCGCCAAGCTTTTGATCTATCTACGATTCTGCGTTATCAATTTTAGAGGAAAACCACCTAATTTTAGATGATTGTGGTATGGTGGTTCACAAGGACGACCGGAGTTGACCGAAGTGTTAATCTAAGACTACTTTTGCTCGGGAAACCCCAAAGGAGAAAATGAGGTAGAAGGTTGAGTCGAATAAACAAATTGGCCATGAGACGGAAGGTCTTCCAAGTATCAAGTGTTCACAAAACGTATCCATTAGAACGATTTTGTCAGTAAGATCGATGGAGTTGACCTATTCGCTGACGTGAAATGACATTTTTTCCTTTGATTTGTAGCAAAGTCTTTCTCTTCGGGGAGTTGTTTCTAGTTTGAAAAGATGCGGAGAACCCTGCTATCTCCTATATCATATTTACTTCATCGTATATGAAATATACGATCTGATATCTTTGCGTCGTTCACCTCAAAAACAAGTTTGATGGAAATATGTAGTAACATATGGCATAATAATTAGATTCACCAACCAGACGTGGCAATCTCTATGATAATAAATTATTGATTCATTTCGGTCTGGCCACATCAGGCGAGCCTACATTTCGACCACTTCGTAGATTGGTTTCTTGAATATCGTTAGACTCTAGGGCCAACCGGCACAAATATACATATTAAAGAGGGGCGACAGCACTTGCGATCTGTTTGTAAACTTGTTAATAATAATAATAAGATTTAATAGTTAAATGTAAAATATAAGTATAGAAATCCGAACACTTGACTATGGACCATAGCAATATTTTTTATTGGCGAATTTCGAGTTTCCGCGAGAGAAATGAGAATATCCAATGTTAGGAAGATGTAGATGTCTCGGAATGAGTCCACAACGAGAGTTACAGCTCCGTTCAATAGATGAAGATGGTCTTCCTTCATCAGTCGCCGTCGCTGCACACACACACACCTGAGAGCTAAAATTTGTGCTACGATTCATATATTATAGACTGCTCTTCGCAAGTTGTTTACGTTGTACTCATCTGGAACAAACGCACAGATTTACAAGTCGTTTGCAAACAACCGCTCTCTGGAATGATTCCATTCAAAGGGAGGGTATCCAGTCGCGTTAACAAGGGCGAAATTTATTTTTATTATATTATGCGCCGACGCAGCTTTTGCGTTATTTCATACTGAGAGAATGTGGCTGACCTTGTCGAAGGCACATGATCGCGATAAACCGTTTATTAATAATTATATTTACTACTACCAGGGCAGTAAATTTATGCGGGCCGACAAATCAAAACAAGATACTTCGAACCCTTGGGCAGTTCAATTTCGAAAAGATCACCGATTGCTGGTGGCTACGATAATGTTTTACTTTACTATCGGTCAGCTGAAGAGGTTTGGTACGAAATTTAGAAACAACTAAGATATAATATTATTTACACTATGTTGTGTAACGTTTTCTACTTCTTTGACCTAGTCCCTATTTACTTGGACGCGAAAACATTTCATACATATCTGTCATATTCTCTCGTATGTTCATCCTTACCCCATTTTACACATTTACATCTTTGTTTGTCATATAAATTAGACCATCCACCCGAACCACAGGAGCATTTATGCGTATCCGCAACTTTCCACATCCTGTTCTCGAACTGCCAGGGAATGCATATGAACCGTAGCCATCTAGCAAGTAAGTGTTTTGGTACGGCCAAACCCGCCGCGGGGAAGATTTACTTTTGGCATCTGAAATGAATAATGGCCACAATGTGGCGTGGTGGCCTGGCGGCGAAAACCACTTCTTCGGCAAAGAAGGGGATTCGGAGTGGCTCTGGGTTGTGCACGTCCATCTCTTCGAGTCAATATCCTCAAAATTCAATTATTATTCAATTTGCAACAGAAAAGATTCATGGACGCATTACAAAGTAAGAATCTTAATATAATTCTTATAAGTTGATCGAACTACAACGTGTTTGGTTCACATAAGTATATTTAGTATTTTATTTCTTTAAGCTAGCGCAACGTCAGAGTGAGAACATATGCGAGTATGATCTCACTCTGACGTTCATACTAGTGGTTTGAAGCAGTGACTCAATGTGTACTCACTGCGCATTAGGGAATCATGTGCTAGGATACAAAGTTGGTTTCGTCTTTGCGGAGATCGGACTTCCTGTATCGGATTTGCTAAAATTAAATAGACAGATCGTTATTTCGACGATACAACTCCCAGAAGAGATGGCAAGGTTGTTAGCATATTCACGTATGCGTTCAAAATGTGTACCAAACGTAGAGACTAGAGACAAGTATACACAAAAGTGTTCTCATCACCAGTGTTATTCAAGGTATGTGAGATCCCCATAATAATAATACGATATGCAGAAAGCTCCTAAGCAAAGCAAGCGGTGAATAAGTATAATATTACGGATATTGACGAGGCGAAGGAGACCCTCGAGGGTTGACGGCCAAAAGAGATAGGGAAGAGTAGCATCCTGGGAGCAAGGATAAAAATGCATTTGCCTCTACGCCCACTTGTGACCTGCCGCCGCCGCCGCCGCCATCAGAAGCTGCATAGGTATTGATACTGCTGCTACTTGGACGGCACACACACGCAATAGATGGTAGATGGATAGAAGCAATAGAAGACGACCCGAAGCAAAAATAGATGTTATAGATAGATACTTTCAGTAAAAGGGATGGGGAAAGATGGGGAGGTAATGTCGCGAATGTTGTCTAAAATGTAGCAGGGCACAACACACGTTGGGATATGAACGGGGGACACCGAGAGTGGCGGGCCATCGAATAGAGAGTCCTATACAGGAATAGGCCAACCACTATCTTACCACACCTTCATGACATAGCCTTCGAAGAGCTCGAACAAACCAAACAGATCTAAAAAGATAGCATCAAGGGCATTGTGGCCGAACCCAGCTTGATGTAGAGCGCTCCATACAGAGGAAAGATAGAGGGGTTGGGGGTTAAATCCAACGGCAGCTGGTGCGACCGAAAAGTTGCTGAATAGTTCACGATGATCCTAGATCTCACCATCCTCGCCGCTGTACACGTCGCCTACGAATCCGAATTCTCCCAAAAATGGAAAACGCATAGGAATGAGACGGAGTTTGACGGCAAGGCCGGCTTGGCCTGGACGCAACTGAGAAATTGCCAACTGGTGACCAATTGAAAAGGCAATTCAGGATCTGCGGCGAAGACAAATTGTGACAATGGGCATTCCTCCGCAGCGAAATACAAACCTATCTTTCGTTTGCTGGACAACATAGGTGGTCTTGGGTTACCAGTGCAGTAAATGCGAAGCGAATGGAATGGGAGATATTTTGCTTTATCTTCTTAAACGTTGCAACGGCTTAAATGCCTGCAACATGTTTTCAGTTATATAGCCTAAAAGATTGCTAAAATACCAAGAGATAGGCACAAATTTCCTAAATGAATTTATTTTTGATATTGTCATAAAATACCTTTTTTGAGAGAACAGTGGTAAGGTGGCCGCCTACGTGTATTAAAAATATGTCGAAATATATAACTATATTTGTTTTGTATTTCACAAGCCCGAATGAAGTTTATCGGAAATTGGTGGATATGGGAAGCCTTCACCAGTAAAAACGTTTACCACTGGTATAATTGATTTAGCAGGGAGATGACTGGATTGTTGGAGATCACAGAGGGGGTGACTTCAGTGTAGGACATCTTATGAGCCAACGACTTGCGACAATTACCACAGCCTTTGAGCAAACTAGAGGTTGGACTTTAACTTCTTTGGTAGGCCCATTCTGGAGTTCCGCGCACCACATGTGACGAAGTTATAATGAAAAAACTGAAAATGAGCAAGACAAATTAAAAATGGGTCACCCCGCGAATTGATTCCGGCGCAGATGAAAACACCAGTTACGTATTCAAAGTGTAACAATAAACTTGACTAACGTGCACCTTTGGGATGGATGAGTTTTGGGTGAGTTTGACTGGCCGTCTGGAAGTGACCAGGCATGAACATAGCCTCGAACAGACGAAAGGACATCCCTAGTGGCAGTGGCGACAAGATTTGGTCCCAAAGTGATGCTTGTACTTGCTATGAATGTTAGCGGCGATTTTAAGTCACTGTGTAAAAACGAAAGCATCAGTGCAACTCGATATCTCGAGTTCTTGAAAGGACTTATGTGGACAAATAGCACGGGCATTCTAAACACGCAGTGTGGCTTCTCGATATTAGAACGGAAAATCTCACGGTTCGGCTTCCGTAATGAACTGGATGGACGCTAACAATATTCATCGATGGATTTAACCTTAATTTTCTTTGGATTTAGACCCTTGTGATTATGTTTGTTTGCATGCTTTAAAAAGTGTGGTGTACATTTTACAAACATCGAGTTGCTTCACGAAGGCGATTGAGAACGATAGGTACGGTAATATAAATGGGAAGTGTACTGTCGTTCGAAAGCTATCAGAGTGCTGGGTCCAGCGTCGCTCCCATTATCGCCACAGCATTGCCTAGATGAGCGTCAATTGACAGCTGTTGTAGCATAAAATGCTGCGCTCTTGGATCCGCAGTAGTTTCTCTGATCTATTGGAAATCCCCTTTCAAAAGGTTTGTCGTCATCGATCTTGGACCTCCAACCGTGTAAAAGGCGGGTAGAAGAAGTGTTCGTCCTGCACCATTGCGTATTTGCGTAATTTGCCTTGTTCTGCTGAAGTAGTGGTACGGCCTGGTGCGGTGGAAATGCGGTCGACGTATGATGCGGCTAGAGTATCGACTCCGGTGGCATACCAACCAATGCCTTTCTTGCCTTTGTGGTAAACGATGAGCGTAGGTCTATCTGGCCTGCGTACATCATCTCCAAAATGACCGGGAGGTTTCCTTGTATACAGAAACTTGTATATATAACCTGGGCTAATCTCAGGGTTCGTGCAAAGGTATCGTTAACCGAGAATTGAGTGGATCTGATTCTGTTTACATCTAATGACAGAGTGCTGTCGTCTGCACTGCTGTGCCAGAATATATGCATATATATTCTACATAACTTCATGAAATAGACAACCATTTACAACAGGCTGCTCTTGTTTCTTTAGCTATCAGCTGTTCCCCTATGTGACAGGCCTGGAACCACCTTGGGATATTACTCCGAGAGCCTATCGCCGCTCCCTTTACGTATTTTCTTAAACCTCTCGCATCTGGCAAGAATCCACAGATAAAAAGACCACAGATGAACCCAAAGATTCTACAAAACACCTGGCAGCAGACCTGATCCCAAACCACATGTGCCCCCCCCCATCTGTCGAGGACGCTCACCACTAGGGAACCTCCTTCTATAAAAGGGCTGCAGATTCTATCGCGTCGCTCGAGAAGTAATTTTTTAAATGTCTTTTCCCATTTTCGACGTCCTTCGCTTAGATTAGACTTCGATTGAAAGTGCTAACGTCCTACTGTCGTCTATATTCGCGGCTGTGCTTACTTGATGTCTTTGAATTTGCTTATTTATACTGCGCTACGTGTACTCGAAGCATATCGGGAATGCCAGACAGACATTGCACTATGATCGTCCTATTGGGTACAGCTATTATATAGGGTGCTGTGTGCTTGCACTTCCTGTGTGTCACGTAGATTTCCACATTGATTTAAGAATATGCCAGCGCGGTGGACGTTGCCTTGCAGGTTACTGCCAATGAGAGAACAAGAGAACTGCAACAAGAATATTGTGTTACTGTACGGGAATCAAAGAAGAACGCCATGCAATGACTGAATTTAACTGATCTGTACCAATGTTACAACTGTGTCACAACTATTTTCGTGGGTGCGTTATCCGGTTTTAGCTGTGACTAAACGGCAATGTTTTAAGTCCAACATTGTGTGCTACGTGAAGATGCAAGTGATTGCGGATTGCTGTTATAAACGGTATGCACGGTGCAAGTTGAATAGAGGAATACTTTCAATCGGAGAATACAAACATTTCTGAAGGTTAATGAGTTCCTTGCCATATTCAGGATCGCTCAAACGAAGGGCCAAATATTGTGCATTCCAGTCTTCCCAACACTGTTTTGAGGCGGTTAAAAACGGTATGACAACCAATTTTGTGTAGCGGGACACTCTATATGGTACTTTATGCAAATGCTTACGAACTGAGTGCTGCAAGTGCCACTGTGGGTTTTATTAAACGGAAGGACGACACAACTGCCTAAAGGAAATGGGATTATAGTTATCAGGTTGCCTAATAAGTTTAAGCTTTCTCTCTCATAACCTTCCCCCTATCGTTGTTTCGAGGGATAAACTGCCACTCAAACAAGCCGTGTTAACGTCACAATCCAGCGATAACCATTTCTACCTGCAGCATTTCCGTGCTCCACAACGATACTACAAAGATGGAAATTTGAAGTAAAAGCCCAGTGCATTTATATCTATTTTACAACAACGATTTTCGCTAAGGTGCGGTTCAAGCAGCTTGGGACATCTCTGATATGTACGAAGAAGATAGGTAGCTGGCTGAAGGAACAGCTTGGCTGTGGTTCGCAAGGTTTAAAGTTGGCAACTTTGCTCTGAGCAACGTGGTAGACCGTTTTGCGGAGGGTGACCGCCAGTCAAGACACGAATAGCCGTAGGGATGAATTGCTCCCAGCAAACTATTTTTAATTACCTTTCCGCGAACGGTTTTATCAAAAACGTTGGGGTTTGGGTTTCCCATGTTCTCATGGATACGGACAAGACTAACCTAATATATTCCAGTGAGAGAACTGCATTCAGGCAGCAGTACAACGAGCGATTTGCAAGTGAGCAGCTCTGCTTCCGTACTGTAGTTTAAATTAAGCGAGGAATACCAACCAACATCAATAGAATTATCGGCGAAACAGGCGTCGCGGGGGTGAAAGCCGCGGGTCACTCCAGTTGTCCGGCTTGGTTTAACCTCCAATTCATGTTTTTTACAGGAGTTGAAGAACTTTAGCATTGTAGAACTTCATCTCTGTCATAATCTAATAAAACCTTTACCTTGTCACGCCCAATTTTGTCGCATTTTTATTCTGAAAGTACTAAAATACACTATTGAAACTGGAACTGTACTTGCAATCGTCTATATATCTGACCTTATGAAGCACACTAATTGCATCACTTTATTTGTGAGAATTACTGTGAGGAGAGATGCGGGTTCGCCTGTTTGCCTAGCGCGATTGCGCACGACGAGGATAGGTTTAGTAATATCCTCAGGGCGAAACCACCATTATAGAGCAAGGTCCGTAGCTGGCTCCCTGGATTGCCAACATGATCGAACCTAATGCTGCTGACGTGACTGCTTAATTGACAACACGAATTCGAACTTCCGAAGCATACTTTCATTTATTTTGACATCACACCGGACGAAGCCTGGCGGAGTAACATAATAATTGTATAAATGCTGAACAACGTGCGAAAATGTTTACTACTGCGCGTCTACGGAGCCTAACAGCAGATCTGGGCGGATCGTTTAACAGTACGGCGGCAACTCATATAGCACGAATTTATGCGTGCTGACTTTTCACGTAAGGTCGACTCTTGTTACCTCCTTGAAATATATTTACTCGTGTTGGGTCTCAGCGACACGGGCTTCAAGCAAGCGGTTTGTTTTTATGAGGTGGTGAGCCCAAACATAGACACGTCTAATAAGCACTTAATTTGCATCATGTGTATGTCAGCGTCTTGTCACCAAAGTAACGCGAAACACGTCTGCGAAGACCTGACTCCTAAGGTGTGGTATCGACACTTGGAAATGATGAACTTTGACCCTCGTTAAGGATCATTACTTCTAATTTTGAGTTGACTCTAGGGTCTTCTCGTATGTGACAGGCCGCGGAATAACAGGCAGGAATTTTAGAAGGGCTGGGTGGATTAGGATCAATTTAATGGAAGTTTACTTATAGCAAATTCTATGACAGGTGGATACATGCAGGTCTATATGTGTGTCTGTCCGCTTGTCTTTGTGGTATAAGAAATCCATCATCTGCATAAGCATAAGGACGTGCTATTGACATTCATCCTAATTACCTCCTGATTTCAATTCTGTTTCGAGAATTCGGTACTTCTGGTTACCGGGTCTTGCTCCTTATGGAAATTAGCTATTTTGTTATACATGCACCCTACCTTCATAACCATTTAAGTATAGAACTCTCAAACGTCTGCAAGCAGGTTCTATCGAAGACAGCATTCAATCACTCAAAACCACGTGGCCATACCGCAAACAGGACATCAACAACCTCTTCATTGCATACGGATTATATTCTCCACTCTATCTATGATATTTGTCGCACATTGGCTAAAACGTTTATACCAGGCCCCTTTCGTTCTACGATCGTTTACTTTGTACTCAAGAGAGGGGACAAAAGCTATCCGTCGATGACGGCTTGTATTGTCCCGGATAACAATCTGTTGTTACGCGGACACTCAGAGTTATAGTGTGTTAATCTACTTGGGTATTCGTAAATTAACCATGACTGATTTTTCTAAAGTAAAGTAGCAGGGGTAGCACGAGAAATTCAATGTGCGTCGCATAAGATTCAAATGGTATTGTTGTCGTCAGATGTCCTTGTTCTGAAATGACGTAGGCAAACATGGCGTGTTGCACTTCGCACATGACTATGATGACAATTACTGCCAACGAAGTGAAGATCTCGTTCACAGTACTGTGTGAAGAGGAACTAACGAAAGGCCTTGATAGCCTATTTAACAGCAGAGCCGACAGAGTTTGCAGGAAACATCTTAAGACTATCACCATTTTAGCACCGTGCTGGGTACGTCTGTTCAAAGTATACCTGTGTACGGGCGTTCTTCCTCCCCAGTGGAAAGATTCTATCCTCTTGATTGTTCCCAAGGGGAAGGGAGATCCGGCAACACCATCTTCTTAAAGTGGGATCGCCAAGAAAGGCGTATGCTAGAAGTTACTGCCAAACTTGTTGACCAAGAGGCTGAATGCCTACTTGGAAGCGTACATACAATCCCTACGAAGCAATGTGCGTCCCAGAACCAACGCCCTACGAAGACCGCGTGCGCGATCCTAGACACGCCTCTCAACCCGCTATGTGCGGTGTTCGACTCGACACTTAGAGCTAAGGTTTTGCTCACACTGGCTGAGGTGGGTGTCCCAATGAACATTCCTAACCTTCTCGCAGCTCCTCTCCAGGAGCATAGAGTAATCATGGATAGGGTGACCGAGCCTCCGCTTTTCGCCCAGACATTGCGTCTGGCCGAAGGGGACAACTTACCCCCGCTTATGTTCTCTGTATTGCTGAAGAATCTCCCTGACCTAAGAAGAGGGCCAATAATGTTAAAGTAATCCTGTATACGGACGGCTGGTCATCTGCGGGCCCAGAAGGCTCCAGGTGAACCAAGACCTCATATTCACGTGGCGATCGCACTGATGGGATTAAATATAAAAAATGACAAAATCGGAAGCGCTGAAAATCGGGGGGGGGGGGGGATAGAATCGCTGCCGATGACACCCTGTACCGTGCCCATGTGTGGACAGGTTTCCGTATGTGGTCCTGACCTTCTCCTTTACCGGCCGATGCTTTACCGCTCACCTCTCTGAGAACTACAGAAGGACCATGACAGCCGTTTGCGCATTTAAATCTCCACGCCGCCTGTTACTTGCCACTGCCCTCAGCCTGTTTGTCTTCAAGGTGGTCCTGATTGCGACGCATGGGATTATCTTATAATGAGCCACTTTCCTCAAGAGTGCTCTGGGATGATATACAATAATACACAATCGTCTCGAATATCTCGGGGATAACTCGTGGTTGTACACCGAGGACGAAATTTGCAGAGACCTACTGAAACTGTTTGGGAAGGCATTAAATAAACGACATCGGCACGTCGAGACTCGTTTTGCCGGGTACGGTTTCCACCGCCTGTGCAATAGAAAAATGGGGTCAGTTTATTTATAGTTTATTTGTATCTCGAATGCCCTCTAAGTCGTAACTTTAACATATTTAGATTCGCAGACGCAGCCCATAGCTCATAACTATCGATATGCTTAAATAATGAGTATTTCATCTTTTTCTTCCGTATCATGGTAAATTATAGGGGTTTATTGAAATATTTTATGTAAATATTTCAATAAAATTATTTTAGATCATATTACCTGAATAAAGCCGCACCCCGCTAAAGGGTGTGTAAATATTTATAAAAAATTAAAAATAAATGTATGTCTCGCCTGAGGGCATCCTTCAAATTCGGTCCATTTCATTTAACTCATGAATTATATCGCCATATCACATCTTCGATATCGAATATCTTAGCGTGTATGACATGTTGTGTTAACCCTAGTCCCTTCTCGAAATCATGTGCTGTATGTGAATGGCTTTCCATGCAGAACCTTATGGTACTTTACATCGGTTTTTCAAAGGACGTGCACAGGAGTGGGTCCATATTTACAAGTATCGTTAAACATTTACATTATATGAATCCTCAAATCGATCCCTAAATAAGGTTGTCTCGGCTCCCCAAGAGACACACGCCACTCAGTCATTAACGCTCAAAATACATTCCACCAAAGTCGTCTATGCAATCGTGGCCTCGTTATAAGAGCAGCTCGGGAGTAGAATGTCCTCCCACCCGACCTCAGAAGCACTACCCGCCTAAACAATTTTAGAATCGCGCATCTTGCCGACCTTCGGCGTGTGCGCTTGTCTAATGTACTTATGAGAATGATAGCCGCCTCCGGCTTTACTCAATGTAAATCTTATATATATATATATATATATATAAGACTATTGTTCGGGTGTTGTTGTACCAGAGCAAGCTAGTAGATGATATCGTACTCAAATGGCAATTTGCGATATGGAAACAGCGCTGAGTCTTTAGCCTGTAGTTTTCACTCCTATTGTGCATATATATATATATATATATATAGTTCTGCAGCAACACATGTAATATTCATCAATAATAAGATAATCGTGAAATTATTCTGATAGCAGGCGCGACCCATTCCCTAATCGGCTATTTTACACTACTGTTGAGGGTTGTTTCTGTCACAACTGCAGCCAACAATACTTTCAATAAATTTCTTATTTGCTAAAAAAAATTAATTAACATCAAAGCTCGTTTGGGTCGAACGACCCTCTCTGTTTCTCTATTATCTTCAGATTTCGTTGATATGCTTCTAGGACCAGTGGGTAGTCAACAAACCAAAGTCTACGTACAACGTTGTACGCTGTAGTCCTTAATCACACAATCCACCCAAATGGGCTCTTGCACTTAACGACTGGCTAAATATTTTCACCTTCTCAAATCCCGTCATAAACCGCAAACCACTGAAGTACAACGGGTTGCTGCTTCAGCTGTAGGCAAGCCACGATCGCCTGTATCATGTTGGCGTGAGGAATACTTGATGAGGCAGGACATGGTTTTACAAAGGGGAAATCCACCGCCACTCAGCTGGTTGGTATTGTTCAAGATTGAACCAGTCACATAAACAACAAACAAATGGTCGACTGTATATATTTCGATTTTTCTAAGGCGTTTGATAGAGTAAATCACTCCTCGGCTTTAGCAAAAATCAAGAAACAGGGAATTGACTCACGGTCCTTTTGTTGGATATCTGACTACCCATGTAACCGCTCATTTTGCGTACGTGTAAAAAAAACAGTATTAGTAGTTACGGTGCTTGCCCCTCTGGGGTGCCTCAAGGTAGCTGTTTGGGGCCCATCTTATTTTGTATTTACATCTCAGACATAAAAACATTATACCGCGGCCTATAGCCCAAGAACTTTACGCAGGTGATCCCAAGCTTCATGGTCCGTCGAAAACGGAATGCGAAAGAAGTGATCTACAGAAAGTCGTTGATGAGATCTCAAGGTGGTGCTACAATAATGACATGATAATATCCGTCCCTAATGCTGCTACATCATGTCTATCAGACCGTCACCTATATACTCTTAACGAACAGCCCATCCCGATTGCGAAGTGTATGAGGGACCTGGGTGTTATGGTCTCACCGAACTTGGATTTTAGTCCGCACATTACACAAGTGATTCAGTCCGCAACGTTAATTTGTAACGCACTTTTTCACTGTTTTATCGTGAAAATGCCAGAATTTTATATGCAGCTCAATAAGAGCCTAGTTGTACCCAAATTTACATACTGCTGTGAAGTCTGGCGACCATATCTTAAAAAAACATTTAGAAGCTATGGGGCAAGTGCAATCAAAGTTCATAACACGCGTCTCGCTTAGATGTGGCATCGATCATTCGACTCTTAGCTTACCTCCTATTACGGACTCACACAAAAAGATATGCGATTTTGCAATAGGCTACTATCCTCGAACACGTATTGTAAATATTTTAATGTCAGCCAAAATAATCTACGGAGTGGACAAACTGTGTCACCAGTACAAATCGCCAGAACCAAAAGAACCAACAATATGTTTTTTGTTCGAGCCACACAAATTCTCAGAGACACGAATGCATTTATTATGTACTAGCAAATTTTTGTAAACCAAATGTATACCTTTTCTTTGTTGATAAAGGTGTTTTTGGAATTGAAAAATTTTATTGAAGTTGAATATGTTATGCCTGTGTTATGCACTGAGGAGATGTTTCTGTGAATCACATACGACTATTACAAGCCGATATGTCTGTTGGCAAATCTCGCTCACCAGCACTTCATGAATTGCAGCAGCCTCGTCGAGCAACCGTTGGGCTATTAATTTGCGATGCCACATTTAATCAGTAAATCGGATGTTCATCGAACCATCCATTAAGTCAACTAACAGTTGATTCAAATCACCAGTCAGAGATTTGAAGTTGACGGTATCCTGGTCCTTCTCTCTTGAGACCTATTGTTGTTGTTAGGGTGAAGTCGATCCCACTCACGTAAATTGTAGGTGACTGCGAGACCTACTGAAGTCCTTCATTACCTGAAAGGAGTCTTTATGCCACTGCTGTGTTTGATCTCTCATGTTCACAATTTGGATCGACCGGATTATTCACAGTCGCATAACGATTCATAAATGTTCGTAAGTGGTGCCTAGTTCATTTTATTACTCTTCTGTTGCCATAGTTTCCCCCCCCAATTGATATTTTAATGTACAGTAACGTGTCCTGAGGGTTTGTAGGCAATACAAAGTATGAAACAGCGCACACATAGCTTCTGATCTTTAGTTCAGGACGTCTGCTCTCTGGGATACCACCTACGGCTCATTTATAATACGTCTTTGGCCATACTATTTATAAAAACTTTAAGTTGCATTGAAAAAAAAACAAATTAAGGGAAACTTCCGACAATTCTTAACTATCGTGTGATATATTTATTATGGTGACATTAATCACTCTGGCGCCATAATGTATCTCGCTTTTTATCTGTGTCCTTCGTAGCGGGCGTCACCCAAATTAACGGGGCTATTGCTTAGTCAATGGATGACTTTTCTCGTTGGTGGCTGGTCCCTCGCCCTTTGCCCATCAGGAACTTTTCGGCACGTGTCGGTATAATGGCATTACTATGGGAAATGTTGAAAGGAAGAATCTACACCTGCCTGAGGCTATTTATGCGTATTTTGACCCACAGCTGACCCTCAGCAGGTTTTTAGGGACAGCAGTTATAACAGCATGTTGCCTAATGGTGCTTGACTGCCGGCTTTCCCTTTTGCACAGTGGTCGAACTGTGGCTGGTAATCCTATCAATCTGACGATTACCTTCTTTTCTCGCCGACAACATCTACGGATGTGCCGGCCATCACCCCGACCGTCATTCTGTGCCTGTTTCTAAATGAAAACGTATAGAATTAAGTATTTATAGTGAGATGGAAACCGAGTGAGAACCGATATAGAGCATGTGATGGTATTTCTGACCACAAATCGACCTATACTTACATAGATGTTATAGGATTCAGGTGTTATGTGTGTTATTGGTTTATTAAAGGAATTGCAGTTTTACAATGCTTGTGTTCTCTTATTATGTGTCATCAGGTTGTCGTGGGACTCGAAGTTGCGGCCTCCGCCTTGTTATAGCCAGAGATCACTCAGCCACCATTCAGGCTAACATAATAGCATACATCGACTAATCATATTAAGAGATCAGTATACGAGGGTTGGCGCCATCTTTGGACTTGAACGTTTTCGCGGCGTTGAGTGATCCGTGTTGTGATACCATCATTGTACAATAAGAACCACATTCTAACAGAGTTAGCTTTATACTTATATTTTGCATATGCATAACTGTTAATCTATTCATCTTCTACCGTTGGTTGGCACTCTAAGTCTAATTTTTCACCCCATTTTGTTTTAATAAAATATTTTGCAAATATTTTCACTCTATTGCGATGACCTGTCCACTCTTCGAGTAAAATACTTGATTTCCCCGACAACCAATCGCCTTCCTACAGTTTTCGAGATTTTAGCGGCTTAAAATACGCGACATCCTCTATATATTAGGGAATTCCCTTCAAACTTTCGCGCCTTTCGAATGGCGCACAATCCGAACTACGCGATACAGTGCGTTCATTTTTGGAGTGGGCACGCGGCAGGAACGTGGCTTCCTTTCGAACACTAAGTGGTTTCGATACGATCAGAAAGATGGACACTGCAGCAAAAAATTCAAATTTCCCAAAAATAAACGGGAAAACATCAAGTTTTTCTTTCTCCAAAACACCCTCCAGCTGAAATCCATCGACAATTAGTGAACGCGTACGGCAGGTCTGCCTTATGCCTGCGAACGGTGCAAAGTTGGTGCAAGCGACTTAACAGTGGAGATATGGACACCGATGACCATCGAGGTGGGACCACAAATCAGGTGCGACAAGGGACGAACGGACTGAAAGAATAAAGGCAGCTTTCGAGCAAACTAGAGCTTAGTCCATGAAGTCTTTGTTGGCTGAAACTGGGATTCCTCGGGCGACGTGTTATAGAATTATCACCAATATACTGAAGATGAAGAAAATCAATGCAAAATGAGTTCCCCATAAACTGAGTGCTGAGCAGATGAAAATGCCTGTGGAGTGTTCGACATTAAATTTGAAGACTTATAGGCAACAAACTAGTCGCTAAGAACACACCGTGTCGATAGACGAGACATGGGTTAGCCTGCATAGACCCCCTGAGAAGGACCAAGGAAAACAGTGGCTCCGACAAGGTGAAGTGGCAGCGTCTGTGGCAGTGCCAGATAGATTCGGACGAAAGGTGTTGATGCTACTCGCTCTGGATATCAAGGGTGTTTGCTATTACGAAATATTAGCGCCAAACGAAAAACTCAATGCTCCCCGTTGCATGACATATAAGAGAACTTAAGCATTCTATGCAGTTCCTTTAATAAATCAATAAAGCTTTACCTTACCTTACCCGATATCTCGGCTTATTGAAAGGATTGCTGAACAAATTGCGTGGGGATCGACAGCACCGAGTGTGGTTACTCCACGACAATGCAAGACCTCACCGCACTGCTGAAATTTCGGCCTGGATGGAGGGGAACAATATTGAGCGATGGCATCAACCCCCATATTCTCCTGATTTAAGCCCATGTGATTATTGTTTCCATGCATTAAAAAGGGCAATAGGTGGGGTTCCATACGCAAACGTTGACTTACTCAAAGAAGCAATAGATAACGAAATTATATATGGAAATGCAAATGGTAAATATTTGGCTATCTCAATCAGTGTGTGAATAAAGCTGGGGAGTACCTCTAAGTCATACCACAAGATTTTTGTTCTAATTCATTCAGTTCAAAAGTTATTGGCATTTAAAGAGGCGAAAGTTTGAACGGAATTCCCTAATACTATCAAGTGAAGGACTTTGTCTGATCGGGCAGATGATCTTGTATGATATTATTGGTTTTCTAAAACCCCTCAAAAGGTAAACACGCATATAGAAAACATGTTTTGGTAATGTTATAACACAGAAATTATAAGTGCCTTGAGTGTACTAGATTGTTAAAGAAAAGTTCGGGGATTTCTTAGACATGTAAGGTGATTAAAGCGCTGCAACTGGTTTCGACAGATACTAAGAGATGATACTTTCCATGGATAGCTTAAATGGAACATGTTCGAAAACAAACGCTTGCAAGGAATATAATTAAGCCATTTAAAACGAAGATGGCGAACTCGCAATCGAATGCTCTAAATAGCAAACATATTTTTCTATAACGCTAAACAGATGTCACTGAGACCGCAGCAACCCTGAACACGAATAAGCCTTTTGTCTTATCCCTTAAGAACATTTATTGTCCCCATCATGGTAAGCAATGATGGTAACGTCAACGTAATAATGGTAAATAATGATAATAATGGTCAAATGTAAATAATGGTAATAATGGTCAAATGTCAGGTGAATAAATAAGCTCCGACGATTGCAGTTAAGTAAGTTCACGCTTTGTATTTTTCCTTATGGAGTATTTATTATTGTAATAATAACAATAATCTGTTTTTTAAGCTTGACTCGCTGGCAGTTGGTTTCTTTTGATTAAGGCAGCTTTTATAGGCGTTTCTGCCTGTTCCTCTGCAGTCGGTAATACCCACCTCATTCGAGTTTTTTCTCTCTTTTTAGATCCCGAGAATAGCTGCTAGCGAAGTATCTTGTAAGACAAAAAAAAGCGCTCATCAATGTCAGTGTTGCTTTTAATGAAAGAGGAACTACACACATAAAAACTCCACAGCTAGATATTTATTGTCTGCATAGCTTGTGTATCCTTCGAACATGGATGGGAATTTTTCCCGTCCGCACTTGGACCCCAGAAATTGGAACTTCCGCTCCCCTTCGTGAGCTAGCTAATATGGCTAGCACCAGTGAGTCGGTGATGAGGAACAATTGAAACAAGGGACCAAGGGAACATATATGGCTGTAGTATGAGCACGGCGGATTAAACTTTGTGTCTTGAACAAAACACATACATATATATATATATATACTCATTTTAGAACCACGCTCCTGTATCCTCTCTTCTCCCACCATTCTCCTTATTTGATCATTTGCTCTCGTATATTCCCCCATTTAACAAATGGACAACAGAGAAGAAAGGAGGCCCGGTTCTCTTCATCCCGGCGGTCTCACGGAACGCCATTTTCTCTAACGTCAGTAAGAGCAAATATGAATTGTACAGGCCTCTCTGTTCGCTCACTTAACTCGGTAAGGCTGTCTGAGATGGCGGCCTTTATATCCGACCGACACTCTGTCGTTTTTGCTATCGTAAATTTATGTTTTTTTTTGCTATAAGCGCCCACATCAGATTGATCGGAACAAGCGTTTCGGACTTCGAGCTGCGGTAGCAGCTTTCAAGGTAAATATCACTAGGAGAAGATGCTTCAAGATTCTTCTTCTTTTTTTGTTTTTCGAACACGTAGCTACGAGGAGGGGTTGGAGCGGACGTAACACACATCGGCAAACTGCCAGCGATAACAAAAATAGTAGCTAGCTCTAGTGCACAGGCTTTGTAGCACATGTGGTTCAACTTGCATGGGAGATTTGCTGTGGGCAGTTTTGATCGGACTAGGAAACTCTGTGTTGTAATGTTCAGAATTCCAAAAAATAACCTGGACTGATGATGTCGATTAGCTCATACGCAGTAGGTACCCTGCGCTATTGCAGGGTGAAGACGAGACTTCATTTGCTCGAACATCTTGGGAAGGTAGTTGTGTGTCTGTCAGCAGTCTGTTCAAGCTAAGCCATTTAACCATAAAGATGCATCCGAACAAAGGACGCTTTCAAGAACAACGACGAATAAACAACTCTTCAGATATAAATGTTATGAAAACCGATTAATTCGAATGAGCAACACGTGAGTGCAAGTAAGAAGAGTAGAAACATAAAGCAAAGAGTTATACAAAGTAATTCTCCACGGCAGTTGCAATCAGATGGGTGTTATATTATATGCCTATCGAGTGACGAGAGACACTCGGTCGAAGCACCTTCTGCAAATTGACTATAAATTCCTACCTTCGCGAACATTGCCGCAAGAAATACGTTATTTTGCAAGCTATGCTAATTAACGCCGAGAGTTTTCAGCGTGTACAAGGATTCATTTGCACCGCTTTTTGTGGTCGTCGTATCTTGGTCACGCGATATTTCCTTGTGAAAACCTTCGTTCCAATTATGGTGCGACTATCATATGGCTAGTAGACGCGGACTTGCGGAAACACTTTCCTCATTGTTCGTTCATTCTTCGCAACACCTGCAATTGGCCTGGTAATTCTTAATGGAGATGGCTCAGAGATTGCTGAAGTTCTACGAGATATTCACAGATTACGCGTTGCTCTGATTATATTCCCTCAATTGAATCCGGCTTCATTCAAACGATGCATATGTACATACAATAGTCAATCTAGAAGGAATACGTTGTATTATAATACATAGTAGCATACAAAGTATTTCCTTTTAAAAATATTAGACGTGCTCTCTCAAATGTGCTAATTTATATAATATTTTCGTTACAATAAAACTTCTAAAGATTTTGTTAATGAATGAAACGGCAGGTTTCAACATAATGGCTATGAGCACATTGAAGCCTACATTTAGCTGGGTTAAAAATAACTTTTTTATGATTCGAAATTGAATAAGTAAATCTCCCATGGGAATTGTACAGTCCAATGAGGGCGGCTAGGAAATCTTGCTGTGAACTCAGCCACCGTTCAAGGATCCTTAAAGCTGCTCAAAAGAAGATTGAACATATAACGTCATATGTGCGATCCAAGTTGAAGGACAAATAGAATACTGATGAGATCGAGGCCAGGAGCCATCTATATGTTCGTTCAAGAAACGACTCGCTTGCTGAAAATCGATACAACTGGGTACCAAGTGACGTCACTATCATCGTCACTGTTATTCCTTCTGGGAATGTATTTTTTGATTGATGCATCTGTTATGGGCGTTAAAATGTATAGGAAATATTTTAAGGAGTCGAAGGAAAGAAACATATTTTTTCATTGGGTTCATGAGGCATCGGAGTATCTTATTTTCTAAATGCTAAATTTTTGTAAAAGTAACGACCACTCCTCTTTGACAGGGATTCTTTAAAGAAACATGTGCTCGTGTAAAAACACACTGCATCAGTTGATACTACTAAGTAGAGTTATCTCACGAAATTACATATTTTATGTATACTATGCGCTGGCGGAGACAGTTAAAAGACAAGTAGACAACACATACTTTTTGCAGTTTTTTTTATTCAAAGTAGATAATCGAATTCACTAGGATGTTTCTCACACCACTACAGTCAGTTATCTCAATTCAACGTCGGTTATATATACCCATAAAATGCCAGTAGCTAAAAATGAGTAGGTCTCGCTTTTTTTTCTCAGACAGGCCTGAAAATGCAACGGACCTATCTTTTGAATTGCACTTCATCCAATCCAAAAAGTATATAAGGTAATAGGAGTAACAATTGAAAATGCTATTAATAGCTGAGAGAATCCAATTGATTTAGGAAGTCTGCTTAGCAGTATGCTCATTGGAATCGTTGACTGAACCCTTCGAAAATTTGTCTCTCACAGACTTCGCGCGAACTATCACCCGGCATTCCGCGTTCTAAACAACCGTAACCTGATAGATCATTCACTGGTAAGATCTTACTGAAGTAAAACTCGCTGAAGAACGCAATGCGCTGACGGGAAACGAAACATAGCCAAACCAGCGGTTGCGCTATGGCTATGTTCGAGTCCCGCGGCGTGACAGCGAGATAATATAAGAGAACTTAGGCATTGTAAAAATTGCTGTTCCTTTAATAAACCTTTACCTCTACTCGACGATCACTGCTATCGCCAGGAGGTCGATGTACGGTCGTGACACATGACCTTGGTTCATTAAGCGAAAAGGTCAGTACACTTATTTGCACGAAGCTCAAATATGTGCGTAATGAACACGTCTTGAAATTAAAAGACCACATAAAAGTCCTTCAGGCGCTTCAGTTAAAACATGATTATTACTTAATTGCATTGTTGTAAACATCTCTACACTTGTATCCAAATGGATATAGTAAATGCCTCTGAACCGTTAAAGTACATTTTACAGAGATCGTTTGACGAGAGTACTATTCCGGGTTCTCGTAGAATGTTCTTTATAGAGTTAATGAAAGACATAAACAGGACACTGCCTAGGTCTGTCCCTGGGTCAACCCATTGTCGCGTGGCGTGTTCTAGAGAAGAAGTTGATCACATTTCACATAGAAGACTCGTTCGCGGAGGAAGTTCACTATCCATTTGAGTATTTTTGACAAACTCCCATAGAAGGCAGGACGGTGGTATTCAGAAAGCTGATTACTGATCGACCATTCATGTACGCATATTACTTCGATGAAATGAGACATTGACATTCAGCATTTGTGACTATTGCTCTGCAAATTATGCTCTCCAGAATTTTCTGATGGCTCTTTGTAAGACGAGCCTTTTTATTGGCTGGATCAGATCTCCTTCCGCGTCTGTGGATGGGGGCTGTCCAGGCGCATTCTGTACATTTTCAGAAAACTCTGTTCAAAACTGCTGGTTTGTGTAGCTGAGACGTTTGGCCAGGCCGAGAGCTGCCTTTTTAATGAATATAGCAGACAGCGTTTCGGCATATCCTGTAGCGTTTCGGCAGCTACTGTATCTCTCAGATTGCATATGTTTTGGTTCAAGCTGCCAAAATATCCATTGATATTCGCATTTTCAAGGGGTTTTCTCTGAATTCGAACTACCCTACTACCTTCATGACTGTATCATGGAATTATTTATACATGACTTCGATCGACCGAGCATGGCCAAATAGAGGTTCTCAGTTCATAATAGTTAGGGCTCAGATAATGCTGTCAAATTCTGTCCATATTGGCCCAATCATCGATGGGAACTTTAAACTATAATACTTGTTTCGTCAGTGTGGATTTTTGTCAGTAGTAAAGGACAACAAGTAATTGTTACGGTGACTTCTTGTTCTGCTTCAAAAGCTTAGCTCAGCTAGGCAAAAAGAGAGTCGGCCTTATTAAGGTTAACATTCTTTCCCAGTACGACCATGACCACCCGTTCGCATTTAACTCTTTGCAGAAATGAAATTGAGACAACTGAAAGTTGGATTCGCTCAAGTAACCACCCCATTCGAGACTTACTATTGTTTTTATAAGAGAGGTTAAATGCAAAAATCCATCATCGACGTCGGACTTCACTTCTACTGTAGTTGCCACAGTAGTGTGAGAGTTCCACTCACCACAAGCCCTCGACCTCGAAGACTTGGGCCATTGATTTTCAATTGATAGCTATTGCTTCACAGCAGGGCTTGCAGGAGTGGTAATATGTCAGCCCCTTCCTACTTAATTCATCTCAAGTAGCACTTCCTTTCCAAAGCAATTCGCTAATGACACTGATGTGGTATCCACTTCGGACACTTAGTTTAGGTCTAAAGAGCTAAGTTCCTATTCTCGTGATATAAATATGTTGAGAATGGGTTGCAATGAATGGACACAGAAACCTTCAGCCTTTGGGGAGAATGTGCATGTATACCTCGAAACTCCTAGGAATTCGTTCTCTATGAGTTCATAGTTATTTATCTACTTACCTAATACTACATCGTATCCAGTATTCTTTTACGAGATGTCAGGATAGACTAAAAGTATATATATATTATATATATATATATATATATATATACATACCCAAGCAATATGCCAATGCCAGTCAATGGAATAGTGAATTCTAACCAAATATATTCCTTACCTTCTCGGCGCATGCGTTGTCCCATTGTGAATTGGGCTGCTATAAATTGGGCTATAGTAGCCAGCTATTATATTTATAGCTGCAAGAGAGAACCTTAGTTAACATTGTGCTAAGGTTTCCTCCGACCGAGCGTAGCTTTGTCTTATCATTCGTTCAAATTACAGACAACCTGAGAATGGCAAAGGGACAGATTCTATGAGCGGATCGATACATACAACGGACGTGACATTCGATACGGAATCGTCTCATAGTAGAAGCTTACAATCAGCCGAATGTTTGCCAGTTAGCTTCAATCTTAGGTCTTATTTGATCGTAGGTAACAGACAACTGCTATGTCGTTGCTGGTCTCTTTGTGTTGTACTACTACTACTACATGTATATCCACGAGAATAATAAACCTGCTTTGGTTAGTTTTGACTTACGGTGTGTGTTCAGTCGGACGAAGGAGTCGAGAACTTGATTACAGCTGTTCTACGATGTGAACATCTATTTGATATTCTAATTAAATGAACAATTTTGAACTTGCTCCCAGTAAATGATGGCACGATAATATTTGTGATTAGGAATATAGGGACATGATGATTAATGAGTTGTGAGATCTGGTATTTAATTGATCCTGCAATGCAATGTGCGTTCGACCACAAATTAACTGACAGTGAATGAGCCGGATACTTGATATGCAAACAACGATGCTGTTTTTTTATTGAATAGTCCGATACATCAGTGGTACGAGTAGGCATTCAGACATTCATTCAGACACAAATTTCACCCACAAGGTGTCAATGTCATGTATCATCATATCAAAGCTCAAGCTCGATTTTATGAATGTAGCTGATCCATTACATCTCCCAGTTTCGTAATCTGGTTTGATGGCAACGTATACTAATCATTTCGCTTACCTTAATCATCAAAGCGTTTCTATCAATTGCAACGGCCTTATTACGATGTTTCACTGGCTTCGTTTTGCTATATATGTAGAATTCTTCCTTTTTCGAGGCTAAAAACGACTTGACCTGGCTTTGGACCTTACCCAAAGAGTTTAATATTTTTCTACCAATATAGTTCGTCATCGATCTGAACAAGTGCTAGTCAGAACGACGAGGGTCGTGGGAAAACTGAGGGTGCTCAAGGAGTTCCCAGCCTGAGTCAGGAACTTTTTAAGCTGCTTGAGCAGGAGGGAATGGTGAAACACCACCCCTTGCTGTGGACGTGTTTCGACAGGTTTTTCTTAAACTCGATCCGCACAGTACCGAGTTGTGTTGATGTTCTCTCATTATTTCATAAGCTCAAAGTGGATAGGCCTTTGAATATCAACAACATAGCATACAAAGCCTACGCAGCCCACCTCCAGAGCTTACTTTTTCCATGCTATATATATATATATATACCCAGCAATTTACGGCTCTCAGGCTCACGTTCTATCTCCTTCAGGAGATCGAATAATATCATGATAATATTGGCACTGTGTGTATATTTATAGTTTGACGGATTGGATATAAAAGCTAATACTTGGAGTTGTAGTGGGTGGTATAGTGGGTGAGTAGTGTAGACTCAGCAATACAAATTGGCCCGGTTCTCGAGGGAGACAAAATGAAAATCTCGACGAGGTAGAAAACAATTGAAGACAGAAGGTAACCTTCCCAATTGAACACTTTGAATGATAACAACATTCAAAGGTCCAAGTTGAGCTCGTGAGAAAACGCATTTGCTGGGCACTGGGTTCCACTCAAACGCACCGCACCATCCAAAGTACACACACTGGCCGCTGCTAAATGCGAGTGAGGGTTTATAATCGTGTATGGAGACAGGATGGGAATTCATTAGTAGTCATCGTCGGGTGTCGAGCTTTTTAGTGGTGTGGTGCAGTCGTGTACGCCTAGTAATCGCAAGAGACAGACGTATGTGCACGGGTTCGATCCACACCGTTGCACATTTGCATTCAAAGGGGTTGTCCGTCTTATGAAGCAATGCCGAAAGCAGTACCGCGGACTTTAAATGTTGACTGTGTGTCAGTCGGAAAAATTTAGAAACCATCGTTAGGTACTTATAACCTGAACCAAATCGAACGTCCTATTAACGCTGCCATGTACAAAAGTATACATAGCAGTAGAATGGTAATCTGTCCTCATCAGGATATGGCCATATAGAGATATCCTAGCAGGAGAACGGCCCAACACAAATAAAAACGTTTGCTACTATTATTGGGGGAAATTCAAAGTATTATATTTGTGGTCACACTTGAACATAGTTTGTTTTTGTAGATGTCGTTAAATGTCTGTGCTAAACGTACCATATTTTGACCGTTGAGATAGTTCTCTGTCTGTAATGGCTGGCGCCATCCAAGCTTCGACGATTATGGCAACATGAATTACAGATGCGTCAAAAATCTTATTTTTCCAGTTTACTTCTCCAGTCCAGACCAGTTCGCATAAGTCTTTTCCTGTGTTGTCACAATAGAACGGAATGTGAATATTGTCACTCAGAAAATTGGCAGAGCCATCGTTAGCATTGATGCGCCTATGCATATACAAGACAAGAGCATTCCTAATATGTTCTGTCGGTGAAATGGCATTGGGAATAATTGAGTATCGAGCCTGCCAGTTATTAAATCTAACTTAAAAAACAACGTTTTAACTGGTTCGTCTCTGAAGTCGGGCAAATGAGCCCACACCATCTCATTCAAATGATGAAAAGACGGGTGGTTGAACAATAATTCAATTCAAAGACTCATTTATTTGAAGCCAAGGGATTATAGTTTATGAAGTTATAATATCACAGTTTTAATAACTATTATTTACATACGGGATTAGTGTCACTGTATTTAATTTGTCAGTGTTTACTTTATGGCCTTGTAGGCGAGCCACTCTCCAGGTATCGACATTATTTATGTAGTCAGTACACGCGACCTCGAGTGCACACATGGTTTGGCTACTATGTAAGTTATTTCCACGTAAGGCAAAGAATCTGTCAACTATGCGCAGTTTGCATCATTTATGAAACATAGTAATGTCAGCAGCATCATGCAAATCACCTATGGACTTGAGCGCCATGGTGCTTTTGGCGAACTTCACACCTGGCACTGACTTTGCAAATCAACCTTTTTGCACTCCTTCTAAGGCTATGTTTAATATGTTCTTCTATGTCTAATCAAATATGGCCTCCAAATAATAGAACAGCTTGGGAACAATTAAACTATTGTACAGTATACCGTAGAAATCAACGTTTTTTAATAAACAAGCATACGAAAGCAGTATTACATACAGAGTTTACAGGCCGCGCCACTTCAGTAATAGACAAAGTCAATAATAAGTCAAGCTTGATTTCCGCAATGCCTTCAACACGGTCCGCCGGGAGCTTCTGCGAGAGGTTGCTGAGCACGTCGCCGGCCTCTTCCCTCTGGTTGACCTGGCCTATCGTTGCTCTCCCATCTGATTATGGACAACGCCGTCATCAGTTCCGAGTGCGGGGTCCAGCAGGGGGAGCCGCTGGGCCCAGTCCTATTCTGCCTGGCTCTCCGGCACATCGCTGCATCCCTCCAGGCTTGCCTGCTACTAGGGTACATGGATGACGGAACGTTGGCGGGCGATCTGGCGACCGTCGCCTCCGACCTCCGGCGAGTACTCGACTATGAGGGGCCCAGCGGCCTTGCCCTCAACCCCGCGAAGTGCGAGATCTTCTCTTTGGACCCGCACCCCAACCTCCAGCGGTTGCTCCCAGGGTTGCCGTCTCACTCCGAGATCGTCCCTTGGCTCGTCGGCTCCCCTCTTACGGACGAAGCGATCCGGCCACTCCTGGACCGTTGCTTCTAGATGACTGCCGTGATGCTCGACAGACTATCCCTGTTGGCGGCTCACCAGGGGCTCTTCCTCCTTCGGTCCTGTTTTTCGGCGGCGCGCATGCAGCACCTGCGCGCTGACGCGCTGACCTCCCCCCCCCCCCCCGGGTATAGTCTGATGTCTCCCATAAGGGGCTGCGGAATTCCCTCCTGGCCTCGATACTAGAGACGGGCACCGCCCTGACAGCCTCACTCTCATCCCCTTTCACTGAGGCCAGCACCTCGTTTGGGACGGCACGGTGGTTGACACTCTAGCACCTTCTTATGTCAACCACTGTGCAACCACCCCCGGTTACGCGGCAGCGCTTGCGGAGCGGGCCAAGCTACGGAAGTACGCCACACTCCAGGCAACCCACCTCTTTTCCCGCCTTGCTTTTGAAACCCTAGGCGGGCACGGCCCCCTCACTACGAACTTCCTTGTTGATATGACCACTGCGGATAATATGGTAAAGTGGATGGTGATAATATGGGCACCAGAATCTCACAATAATGATGGCAATAGGAAGCATCGTTTCATCAATATCATCATTATATGTAATCAAGCGAGAGGGTAGTATTTGAGCAGCACACTTCAGCATACTACCGGTCGAAGGGTTTCATGACATCGCAGATCTATATTAATCGTCATATTTTCAGTGACGTTGCCCGATTAAATTTTGGAACAAGAACGAACTGTTTCCGACGCTGTACATTGCTAAGAACCAAATGTTCTAGTTGAAACAAAGTTCTATATAACTGATAAACGCTGGTCATGCGAAGAGAAAAACCAGTACGAATGTTAAGTAATGAGAAGATATTTTTAATGTGGATTTTTGTATAACATTGAAGCACGCAAGTCATACGCCAGCCAATTTTGAGATTAAACACACATTTCAAGAGGGCAGAGCCAGAAGTGGAGTCTCCTCCAATTGCAAGAGGCACAAGAATCGGCCACATTTCATGATCACCTTCCCATCTTCAACGAACCGTTGGAAGATATAGCTCAGAGGTGGAGCTAAGCTGATCACCGTCTTTTTTGTCGAGTATAGGTTCGGGGTTGTTATTCCTCTGGGGGCCCATATTAATAATTCTGCTGTAAACAGCTGTTTCAGACAGATCAACATGGTCTACAGGGCAGACATCCGATACACAGGAAACGCATTTGTTCTATGAAAGAACCGTCGGTGCCTAGTAGGTCAACTTTCTCAGGACCATTTAGGACATTAGAGCTGTCATCGCATATCAGGGCCGAGGATACCCAAACCATCCTTTAGTTTCGGCCTAGCTGCCGTGTAACTAAAAAACCGCGCTCGACTTAAATTTGCAGCTAGAATTCTATGAACTGACCGCAAGACGATTCGTGGGTGGGGTCAGGGAGACGATCGTTATGTGAGGAATATTAGATGCCGAAGATGGGCTGCGGTCTCCGAAGAAGTGACCTCATATCCGACTAAATGGTAAGTGGTCGGGAGGCCGAGCGGTCAGCGTGTTTTCCACATGCCAGCCGCACTTCGTCACCACCTGCTCTCCCTCTTCCACCTTCTGTTCAAAAGTTCGTAAAAACACGGTATGTATTTTTGTGTTTAGTGACTCCTCGGACGGCATTTTGGAAACATGGCTATGTCCTGGATTCAAATGGCAACGGTCGAGCTGCCACCAACACTCGTTAGACGCCCGTAACACTGTATGAACCTTGCTGTCATTAGATGTGTTCGTATCGTTTACCCGAAGGACTAAGACAAAGATACTGCTGTGTGAGGTAAGGAGCTGGGTGTGCGGTCCCATCCTGTGAGAAAAAGAATAATGACAATGTTGAAACAACCATCTGGCCATAATGAATATTTGGGCTCCTAAAAATGTATGAGCATATTCTTAATTTCCTGCTGTCTAGACTTCTAGAAGGTAGAGCTGAGTAGGTGTATCGGTCTCCTGTATTGTTGACCCGACGGGAGTTCGAGTGCATAAGATCTGCTTCTCTGATCTGATCTTTTCGCGTAGTGAGTCGAGACAACGCGCACTAATGACTTGGCCGGGTGTAGGTCCTGAAAGATCAGACGCCCCCTATTGAAGAAGTCTGCCAGTTACTAGATTACGTGGGTGGGCCGATCGATACTCGAGGTACTCTTTCTTACAGCGCTCCCAGAACGAATTAAGAATTAATTTCTGGAATTGCGAACGCTTCGGGAAAATGATTACTGAATCTACTAAAGAGGGAAGAGGGTTTCTTAACCGTCTCCGGCCACATTGTTTTGGCTATATTCGTATGGTCTGAAGTCACAGTGGTAATTGTGCGTTGGTTGACGATAGCCGGCTATGTCTGTGATTGTTGTCATTTTTTGTCGGTAAGCAGCTGAATCTCCCTAATTGTGTTCGCCACGAATACTTTCCATTTTTCAGGAAAGTAACATATCTACCCTAAAACGGCAGCACTGTCGCACTAATGAAATCTTAGAGCGAATGAAGTTTAATTTTCAAGGTTTTCCTTGCAGCGATAACTGCCTCTAAACGAGGAATCGTCCACGCATCTCTATGAAAGCTGTACTAGCTTTTGAAAACACGAACAGGGTTGTAGACCGGTTGATGTAAGATAGATCACACAAACGTATGCAGTCGAACTCACGCCGCAAAACACGTCTGTTTTTGACTCTGATATCTGGGTTGCCAATGTTAAGCGATCGTGTTATGACTATATGTTTTTGAACTTACAGCAATTCCGAGAACATCAGGAAACAAGTCAACGCGTTAACTGTCAGAATGACGCCACAATCACGCTTATGCTTCCATAACTCCTACGGCAACATTTAACTGGTGAATTTTTACCGAGCCTCTAGGCAATCACCTCGGAGTGCTTTGACGCAGCGATCGCATTATGAGGCGATACGGCGAATTTTGAGGATATTCATTCAAACAGATGGACTAACGCAACTGCGATTCGAGCCCCGGAGCGGTTTTTAATAACGTGGTTTCCTATATATAATATAAAACACTTCTCCTGCAGGGATCTGGGATTCAAATGTTCGACTATGCTTGTTCATCTCCTCGTGTAACAAATATCCTGAAGATATGATTATATATTAATTTCCAAGTGTTCGTGAGGCAGCTTGAACGGCTAAGTTTCAGGCTTTTAAAAGCCAGAACCTTAGATTCACACCCGCCATACGTACTGAACATGAGTGAAAAATTAATATAATTTCAACGCTTCTCGCCTGCCTGAGATTTTATTTGAAAATATTTCGAAACTCATGATGAGTAGGTGTGTGTTTCGATCAATAATACGTTGCCCCAAAGTTGCTCTACCGATTGTAGCTGATTATCGAAGTAAGACACTGTAATTTCAACGTAGAAGGAGCTTTAAATTTAAACAGAACACCTCGTCATACCTGTGTTGAATGGAGCCTGTTCCCGTTTGGAGCTGACGAGATATGACGGGCGGTCTTTTGCTAGCGCGAGTGAGTTCTTTGCACACACGCAGACGGGCTCCGTTTCTTTCGCGAGAACAAAGGAATAAAAAGCGAAGAGAAGCCATAGAGTTAGTCTGCGCCCTCTACTTGGCCGGTGGGTAGCTGCCCCTCGCGTTGCGCTTGTGTGCTAGACAGGCAGCGATAGGACACAAATAACAGATCCTCCAGAAGGAAAAGGGCGGAAACGTTAGAGCCGAGAAGTGATGCTTGTCTCAACGGCAGCGGACGGAGCCAAGTAACTCACACTACTAAGGCTCCCCTTGGCGAGCCGCCGTAGGTCCACTGTCCGTGTATCCTGTTCTCTTTCCTAAACAGCATAGCGGTGACGAGGAAGCTAGTAGGAAGGAGAAGGGCCTGAAGTAGGGATGCAGAGGGACGTAGAAATGCAACGTGCAAGAAGAAAAAGAGGGCAAAGTAGCGCGACCGACAGGAGCGACTATAGCATCGGCATCAATAGCGGCAATGGTTGGGGCAGCTGGAGTAAAACCAGCAGCTAGTTCGTTGCATTGCTTTGCTTTGTTCTTCTTCCTCAGCGCTCTATTCCTCTTCAACCCAGAATCTCGAAACCCCCATTTGAACGGTCTTCTTTCCTCTCCCCTATCCGAACCCCATGCGCCCAAGGAAAAGTGCTCAAAAACCGGCCGACCGGAAGGAACTCTCGAGAGTCGTGCGCGCTGCTGCCCTCGATGCCGGTCCGTTTATCCGCTCACTCGGAGTGGGGAATAAAAGCCAGAGAAACGAAACCGTCTGCTCCCGTTTCCTGTACTCGTATGTGTGTGTGTGTGTGTGTGTGTATGTGTTTGTAAGTCCGACAAGCTTCTGCTGGCTGGGAATCGAGGGCCAACCTGCGTCGCCTGAAATGTCTATGGAGGGATTCAGGAGGCCGATTGGGGTGCCGTCTTGTTGGATTCGTACATCGTTGCGTCGTCGTGTGCTTCTGTTTGACTCGACTATCCTCCCCTTTGCCCATCTTTCTATTCTATATCGTCACCACCTTTTTCCCAGGGTTGGTGGCGTTTCACGAAATTGTGAAATCGCCGGTGCGTATAGTCTCAAGCCAATACTCGTAATAGTATTGTCGCAGCTCACGCTGCTGGCCTCTAAGGACTTCCGACATTCGCGGATACAGACGAGTGGGAAGCGACAGCTTATGAATATGCTCATACCCGATCGTAGCTGGGCCTTTTCACAGGCGAGTTTCATAATGTTTGTCTGGCTACAGTGAAATACACACTTAGATCACACGCGACCGCATTGCTTTTTAGGATAAATCAAACATGAAGTAACATACGACCGGGCCTTATGACTGTATAACAACTACATGAGTAAATGTTATTTAGTTGAACACATTAGATAACGTTTGAAGTGCAGTTTCAGGCAGCCAGAGTTTTTTTAAAGAAGTGTAAGTTACATGCTTACAAACCTTATCATCGATGATAGCGCGACCTCGAATGTCTACCATATACATATATAATAAGAATCGATAATGTGCGCGCATTTAAATAATGCAGTTTTTTGTATTATAGTACAAATTATTTTATTATAGTAACATCATAATGTTCAAACAAGGCTTAGATTTAACTCGTCATTATCATATAATCTCACATATTAGTGCAATAGAACAACCATTCTATAATATATTCGTTTAGAATAAAATAATAAAAGTTACTGTAAATTACACTTGCACGAGTTAATCAAGTATTCGAGATATGGTGTCATATATATTATTCGTCAGATCTATGTTGTCCGTTTTCAAACATTCTGTTTTCATAACATGCAGATCGAAGTCGTGACTGAGAACTGATAATTACACCTTCTTCAAGCTTATTATTCGCAATATGGGAAGAAGGGCCATCAAGGATTGGGTAATGGGTTTTAATGTTGTTTCATTACTCCATCGCGCATATTGGCTATAGGTATTAAATTCGATAATTTTCCTGAGTGAATTCAGAGTGGATTTATCCCCACGTCAAGGTTTACTCTCAAGGCTTTTGTTGTCATTGTGATATTTAAGGTCAGCATGGTCATCAGGTTCATCTTGGGAAGCAAAACCATATTGCATGCCAAATTTATAACGCACCAACATTACTTTCTCTATACATACATATTATGACCACTGCGCCACGAGGGCGTTAAGAGGCCACATCAGTTTATATAGCCCTGTACGTGACGGGGTTCCTGAGGAGACAGTCAAGACGCTTTTCCAAAAGTTCCCGTCGGTTGTCGCTAAGATGGCCGCCAACATACTTAGAGAGAGAGAGAGAGGAAATATTCTAGGTAGTGGTAACAGTCTGAAGTTCCATTAAGGAACGAAATCCTCCAGCAAAATTTGTGAGAACAATATCCGACTACCTAAAAGATAGATCAGTTATAGCAGTAACAACTATAAATTCTAAATGACGGAGTTGTGCAAGCGTCATTTCTAAGTTAACTCCTGTGGAATCTAGCATACGACGGTGTGCCAACACTTGAGAATCTTCCTCTATAAGTAGATTTCATAGTCTACGCGGTTTACCTAGGGTCGAGATGCGGGCACGAGGGCCTGAATAGCTGAAAAGAAAGGTAAACGAAACGTTATGGGAAGTCGCTGCGTGGATAGACGAGAAAAGTCTCAACTAGGCGCCTGCGAAGTCCGAGGCAATTCGGGGGTTGCCCACGTCAACAGCGACTTATAATGTTGGTCGTTCAATCTATCCTGCTATTTAGAGCACTGTTCTGAATGATCCCGAAGGCAACTGCATCCGTCATTAAAACCCTGCCAAGTAAAGGACCGCGTACCTCGGCTCTCAGAACATGCAGGCCTATAAACGGTCAGCACCCAAAGCGGCACTAGCTCTCGCTGGGACCGTGTAGTGAGAAGTACAAGTCAGTATGGTCAGCTAAATGGGAGAATCATGACACAGACGTAAGCGAAACGAAGTTGTAGAAATAGCAAAGACTATATTGCCTATTTCTCACTACTCGAATTCTACGGGAATCTTCAAAGTTCCTGGTACAAAAAACTAAAGCCAGAGTTCTCAACATTCCATGCATACCATGACAGAAATTTTTCACATTTATGTGAACAAGCACACACCAGGTTTTGTCACGTATTCTTAACAATGTTTCTTTTTTGTAAAGATCAATGTCAATTATTATTTCCTATGGGATTTTCGAGCGGATTCGCTAGATAGAGTCATTACAGTGTCGTGTATTGGCTTTCAAAGCACGAAATGTCATCAAATTTTGACGCTTACTAAATAATGTTCCATTTCATAAATATTTAGCAAACGGATGCCCTAGGTTTGGCTCGAATAGAGTTATTTCTGACACTTTTGGAACGTATGATGTAAATATCAATAATAAAATAAAAAAATAAATAACAATCCATTATATTTTCATGGTCCCTCAATCAAATTGCTTAGTCAGCATAGGGTTGTAGGAACACAGTTAGGCATTGTCTCACTCTCACGAATAAGAAGAAAACTGAAATGGGCAGTATCGCCAACGAGATCAGGGGATGGCGGATACAACGCAAGGGTAACATATCACTAACAAACGACCGTAACTCCCGAAGCCGAACAATAATTAGCATGGGATTATCGATTGCCAATATCTGTCTATTCGACGTGGAGTGTCCAACTCCGTTACAACTTGGACACCCAGCGATTTTCGCACATGCTGATAGTTGGTTCGAAGAAATATTCCACTACAGATTATATCAGCTCGTCAAAAAGTGAGGGCTTCCCTTTCAAAGTCATTCTTTTTTGAAGATAGATGTTTGTGAGCATTCACATATATATATCTATATATATATATATATATATATATATATATATATATATATATGTCACAAAATATGGCAGATTTGTCTGGTCGATATTCTATCTTAGACTTCAATGTACGCTGGGTTTCTTTAATTTTTTTATGAATATTCCAACAATCTCGGAAACGTCTTTAACGATTTTAATCATTTTCAAATGACACACTTGTAACAAATCCGCTTGATATACAGAAATGTGAAAAAAGTTATGTTTTTTAACGTTGTTTCTACAACGGTTGAAAATTTGCAAAATATTTAAATGCAAAATCTGCTTAGGCTTCCTAGTTCTACACAAGATAGACTTCTCAAAAACAGGTTTTTTTGTTCCCATTTTTAAGATCAAAAATTGTGTAATGTTAAAACGGCAGAGAATTAAAAAAAATCCATATGAAGATCACGCACTAGTTCAAACTCAATAGAAATGGCTTAAAATTATTTAGACACTATTACAAATGGAAGGTAGGATTACCTTGAGATCAAGGAATAACCGCAATGGGGTGACTAGGGAACTTATGATAATAGATTATCGTAACGGGTTTATCGCGATGCCACGATGAGATAGTTCACATGGGAGAATTAATTAACTTGGCTGCTGCAACGTAATGTATGGAACAAGGTAGTGGCGTAATTTAATCAGGGTAATTGGTAACCGCAGTTAGATATCGAATTTGCTGGAACAATGAGGCAGGCTAATGAAATAATAGCGGTAATGTCAATGAATGACGAAGTCAATAAAGGGGCAACTGTAATGGAGAGACTACAACGAGACAACAATGATAACCTTTTCTTTAAGATAAAAGGCAAAAAAAACCCGATAAAGGTCAAACCCCGCTAAAAAAAGTTAGATCAGAACAATAGCAGGGTCGTATTAAATATCCACCTATATGGTGTGGAGCAAATCGAGATGAAAATATGAAGCACTTGGGCATGGATATCCATAGTGGTTGAGAATAGGCCTATGCTCATGTGTGATAAGGTTGGTTAGGATACATCTTGGGTGGCGTCAGCCATTCGCTCCCGAATGGATTGAGTTTGACTTCATGCTCGACTCAGATGTTACTATGCGAGATCGCGTCGTGATGTCACTCCTCCGCCAGCAGGGCACCGATTCCCACAAGGCGTATATCGACGACAGCTGTTCTCAGACTCATCGCAGAGCAAATCGGTTGTTCATTTATTATTTCATTTGCTTCGTTGCAAGTGTAGATTTTCCTCCCATTGACGTTTCTCGAAGTAGTGCCGCTATAAGGATAGATACCGATAAATGTCTGATGAGAAAGAGAAGGGCTGGGGGTCAGTTGCAAATCAAAACAAGCAAATAAACAAGCCATTTATGGGGCTTCATAATGCACTAGTATGTGATCTTAAATTAAGTCTTATGCTCGTTAAAATATTACAGAAATTGTTTGCATAAAATATAAGTTACAGGTATACTTAAACCAGCATCCAAATTGCGTAATAAGGATTACTTTAATAAGCATGTGACAAACTCTCTTTTAAAATAATTTGTTTGTGCTGTCTATTCTTGTGTCACCTTTTTGAGTGATAAGGATGTGGACACATTTGGGAAGTTGATAATTCGAAGCAATTAAACAACTTGTCCAAAGAAGAACTAGCAAGGATGCAAGCATGACTAGAAGCAATTATTCTTTCTCTCTAAATTTTCCCCGTTGTGTTCCATAATAACCCCTCAGTACCCCCATTCAATTCAATTATTAATTCTATTGGTCTGTGAGGAAAGCGATGTCCGCTTCGTTGGTACTTCCCCTACTTCTGTCTTCACACATCTTCTGTGACCCCAAGGAGACCACCTCCAGTATGTAACTATTTTCTATTAGGTTAGGCAAATATAGTTCGCGTAGATTTGACGTGTGCTGAGCTAGTCAAATACTGGTAGGAAATACATTTTATTTCATAGTACATCGAGTTCAGGTCGACATATACGTTATTCTGGGTGGTAAGTAAGCATTTTCTACGCCTTTATATTTGCTCATCGTGTAGATCAAATAACTTCAGAAGCGCTAGGAACCTGCGGATCGTGGCGAATATTCTACAGCTGACAGGGCTGTAGATCCTATATATCACGAAAGTAATGTGTATTTCCAATCAAAAAGATGAATTAAATAGCTTAAAAGAGTTATGGACAACATCCACATCGAATCGAGGACAGATATTAGTTCACCAGAGATGGAACACAGTCGTTGGTATTAGTCATCAGTAGTAGCAGGCAGTCAGAGGGTGATATGTGGGTGATAGGCCGACATAACGTAGTCGCTTTGTTGCCGTTCCTACTGTTGCACGTTGTTGTCTGCAGCGGACAAGCAAACAAGACGCACCTCATCAAATCTGTCGGTATCAGACGGACCAGCTCGTCGCTCAGTGCTTACTGACTGGTCTACACACGCTGGTAGACTTATAGATGAGCATAACGGCAGAAGCGTAGACTCTTCTGTTATAAGGCTACCTATATATCTGCTCAGCTATCTATCGTTCGATGGCACATAGCGATCTTTCTCACCTCGATGAGCGTCGTCTATTATTGTATGCTGTATCATACCAGCTTGCCAGTACCTTTGATTACATCGTGCAACATTGATCTGATGCCGTTATTGGCGCGCTATAGAAGAAGCAGTCACTACTCACTGCTACTTTTGCAATCCGCCTTCGGGAAACTAGTCCATGGCTCGTCCCACCCAACCCTATCACCATACGAACACGAGCAATACTGTAAAAAGCTTTCCATGATCGAGTCATCCGAACTGCATACATCACGACTACCATCATATAAAGAATACTTCGCAATCATAACAATATATATATATATATATATATACTTCGAAATAATACTTCTGTCGTTTTTTCTATTCATCTGCTCACTCAGGAACTTTGTGTTTCATGTGACCAATCAATGTGATCATAGAAGTTGTAGTTACCTTCTAACGTCAGTCAAGTCTACACAATTGTTTGTGTTACAATCCTGAAAATGGCTATGACGATTTTAATTTTCCTATGGCTAGACTGAGCCTGATGAGAAAGTTATTATAAGGAAAAAATGTCTATAAAAATGATTTTTATGATAAAAAATAGAAAAGCTATCCTGGATTGATTATGATGACCCGTTGTACCTCTGTATGATGCAAGCCATGTCGAAGAAAGTTGAATAAGTGCTGTTCGTAAGAATCAGGTTAATGCGCGGTATGATTTTGGCACAATATAGTATTTGTGACATTTTTTATTGTAATGACCTAATGTCGGTGGCGCCGATTAAGCGTCGGATTAGGGAAGGTCTGGGGGCCAGGCCGCAAAACAAAGTTAAACCCGCTTTAAACGGCCTTATGCGAAATGTCGCTGAACTAAGGTTTTAAACAAATCCGGTGAAATGACCATAGAAAGACGACCACGAAAATTACGAACAAAAGAGAACTTTATTAAATCTTAGCAATTAGTGTAAGTTAATGAGTGTAAGTAAAAGAAAGGCCTTTCGACTGCGGTTGGGATCACTTGGCTAGATTTTCTGTGAACTGCTAATGCCCTCAACAGAGGCAAGTATATAGTACGTACTAGATATTCTAGAATATGCAGGTGCCAAGACGCGAAGGTATATGAAGCTTGGAGAGCTCAACGTTATCGATAAATCAAGCGGGGTTAAGGAGGCCATCCGTGTTCACTTAACTTAAAATAACCCTAATATAGAATAAAAAAAGGTTAAAGTAAGTACGTCGCCGAGCAGGGTGGGACCATGACACCACGTGCGAACACGGTATAAGCATCGAAGGACAAAAGTCGCACATGGTCGCGATTGTTTGACCAAATCGGAACGACTTACCGATGGCGTTGCCCCAAGAACTAGATAGCGTCCCTGAGGTTTGGAACAGATATACAGTTACGATAGAGAATAGAGCGGGTGGCAGGACGAAAGAGAGTACATAGTTGTCACCTAAGTACCCCTTTTGTAGGCCGGGCCCTTGTGATGGCTTCCCATGTCCTACAGTGTCTGTCTCAGTACGCCTACATCTTTTTTCGTGTCTTGTATCTCTGTAGTTTCAAATTACAATATGATTTAATATTGTGAAGGATCATTCCCCATTAGCACATCAATACACAACAATTACCTAACATACTTTATCATATAAATCTGCGGGAATTCAAGTTCTATCGTACTTGAAATACCTTTGTTGTGTACGCCATTATCTACATGGTTCTGTGTGAGAATAATTAACGATACAATTTCGGATCTATGAAAATAAAATAGATATATTTTCGGCGCTTGACACCGAGACGTGCTTCAGTGACCTGGAGCACAATCTTCTTGGAGAGTCTTTACCCTATCTTCGATTTTCACTTATCTACTCATCTATCCTATAAAGTGTCCTCCACTATTATTGTGGTTTACTGACATATAAGAGAACTTAAGCATTGTAAAAACTGCAGTTCCTTTAATAAACCAATAAAGCTTTACCTTTACCTTTAATCTATTGCCACTAGCTATGAAGCCAGCCGCAGCTGATCCATATCAATATACCTAAAAATTAACAAATTTCCCGGGCTGACCCAGCCATTTTCAAGGGGTCCGTCTTATGAAGCAATGCCGAAACAGATGGGCAGTATTTTCGTGGATACAATCTGCACATTATATTTTGTGTCACGGTTGGGTTCATCTATATATATTTCTACACGGTGGCATATATATATATATATATATATATAGGGGAACGTGCTCTTAAAATCAACGTTGCACTCCTTTTTGTAAAGAAGATACATCGTGACGGAGATTTCTGGCAACAGCTACTGAAACAAGAATCTAGAATACTCGGGCTTTCCAAGAACTTCATGTATCAGAAAAAGTAAACTTGAGAGCCATGCCTAAGCTCGGCAAATCTAGAATTTCCTTTTTAAGCGATTGGTATGTTGTTTCGACTTTTTATTTTTTAAATATGCCTTAGGACGAATCCTGTGATTCAAGAAGCACTGCCATTAATCTATCTTTCGGTCAAATTTTAGAGAATATTCGTTTCCTTTTTATCTTAAAAAATAAAAGAAGGCAAAAAATGGAGTTGCGCACGAGTATAACACATTTTGGATCCACGACATGATTGTCCATTTTGATAAATTCACATTGAATGCCTGAAGTTTGCCGACGTAACATGGCCGAAATTGTCAAGCATGCAATTAACGCTAATAATCAATTAAGTATTATATAATGAACCAGAACAAGCCGTTCCCTTAACGGGTCCACTGGAGGACGAACGGATTACGGAAAGATCTACTAACGTTTTGTGGGATTCGCACCTTTGACCATGCTGGCATAAAAGTGTTTTTTTTTTACAGAGTCATGTCACCCCTTGAAGTATTGACAATTAGTATTAACAAACTCTTCATTTCAGTAACAGTCTACGTGTTACTAGAACAGGTTACTGAGCCGATGACAATAGAACGGTTAAGACGGCAACATCTGTAGACGCTACATACTCACCACGTTAATCACTCATCATATTTATGATCAGATTACTAAAATCGGTTCCAAAAATAGCACTAAGACTCAATAAGATTCGCCGTTATCCGATTGGGATCCGTTTCTAGCGCGCGTGATACGTTTTTCACCTTGTACGAATCTGAACACCATGGACTTGTTGTTTTTTCCAGGCTAACTCACAGCCAACATTTAACGTCCACAACACAACTGCTTTCAGCATTGCTTCATAAGACGGACAACCCCTGGGCACATACAAATCGAAATCGAAATGCAAATGTACAACAGGCAGGGATCGAACCCGTGCACTTACGTATTCCCTCCTATTGCAAGGCGCACGCAAACCCACCACGCTGTCATTTTGGAACCTCTATTTTAACTCGCTTCCTTCATTGAGTTTAATGACTTACCTTGCACTACGGAGCTGTGTTGTATATCTATGAGTAGAGGTAGTAGTACATAGTAGAATCATAGTAATACTATTATTATACAACCAGTTTCACTAATTAAGTAGTAGACCCAATCGCCTAATACTTTATCTCGCCGTTGGACATCAACCAACATCGACCAGACAATCCCTTCGCTATCTGATCTAATTTAAATCGCCGAGTTCTAACGGGAATTAGCATGCAAGTATATGGAACCTACCCGAACAGGTAATTCAGACTTTTCATGTATAGTCGGCCCAGTCGCCTGAATCATGAATCCAGGCAGGCGTACTTGTGTGCACTTGTGTGCGTATGGTGTGATATGAAGTGGCTGATCACACGGAATTCGTCGTCCTCGTCGTTAAGTTAATACCGCTTCCAACTCCAAGTATCCATCAGCGAGGCTCATCAGCAAAGTCGCTACGAGAGCAGTTCGAGAGGAACCGTCACGACCCGGCGTCGTCGCAGATGGCTGTTTGGCATGCATTTTTAATCCCCAAACGAATCGTGGCAGGACCACCCGTACTGCAGCCTAGGGATTATTTGCCTCATTAAAACAGCACTGCGCCAGTGGAGAGAGAGAGAGAGCGTCCTGCATAGGGCCATGGACTTGCCGCTTCGTTCATCACCTTTAACAGGACGGTCATAGGACCGTTCTAATGCTACCCGAACATATATCGACGTATCAACGTGAAAAGGTTTTCGATATCTGTGAAAGCCTGTGATAATTTGTTAGGCATAGGTTGTTCAGTAAGTGGCATCAGAAAATCGTGAAACAGGGAGGACTATATTGCAGTATTATGTGTAGTTAAAGTATGAGTCCACGATATTCGTCTTTCACCATGGCCTTTTTGTTCCCTTTTCAAGTCACGTTGCCGCCCGACGTCGTCTCAAAGGTACAGATTCTATTTATTGTATTCACCTTTTTTCTTTATTTCGTCCGCAGATTCAATTGCGTTCTCTCTCTCTCTACAGAGTTCAGCTTTGGCATCAGCGTACACGGTGCCACGACAATTCGGGAACGGCTCTTTCATTGCTACCTATGCAGAGTCTCGCTGCTAAACTTGGAGATGTTCAAAGAGATTTATATGGAGTCAGTGGTCCGAATTAGATCAGATTAGTCTTGAAGCCAGTTCTTCATATTTCGCATTTCCATGCAAAATTGAAACGTTAATGGCTAGCCTCTAAGATGAAGATCATTTTCTCGAGACGACGGTTGTTCCCATCGACCTTGTTGAATGACTTCCGTAATAGGAACTACCATTTTATCGATCTCGATACCAACGAAGATTTTCTCAATAAAAAGAGGGAATCGAATTCGATCTCATGCGTTGTTAAGCTTTATTCGAAAAGTGTATTTGCCTTGGAACAGCTGTTACAACCGAAATCGATACAGCTTCGTGCTATACTAGGTGAAAGCAGCTATAGAAATGCTTATCGAAGTGTTTATCGATTTTCTTTGATTCAAATTTTCATAAAGATAATTTTGATGAAATTTCTGTGCACTCATTATTAATATTCCCAACGAAAAGTTAATTTGAAAAGTTAGAGTGAATTTATAAAACATTCGAAATTAATTCAGCATTTTGAACGAAACGAACCGGTTCGATATTTCAAAAGAAATACAAGCGCACTACTAAAGCAGCATTCGATAGCACCTTTTTTTTATGTGGGAATGCTTAATGGACATGTGTCATATAGCCGAAGCGTGGTATTAGTATGGGACTCACAAACCCCCACTAAACCCGGGTTGCCCCCACCCCCAAGGCTCGCAAATTGCTAGGCATCACTTCGATACCACGGGAACGGCCCTCCGACTCCTAAAATATTACCTAGTTTACCTTATCCGACCACACATTTACATGATTTGATAAGACGTTAACGCCTATCCAAAAACCCAGGCGCTCGTGGAGCACCCGTAGTGTCACGTTGAGACCAACGAGCTATATGCACAAGAGATAGTAAACAAGCAATTTAAATTTCCAGTTCTACTGAAACAGACACAACAAATCGTTTGGCAACCGAATGGGTATATTGATTTGCTAATGAAGCCACATTACCTCCCAAACTTGTACGTAGCGTCTATTTTATAGTAAGGATTCATTTTTACCGAAATAATGCTTCTACCTTCTTCTCTTGCCTCCCCACAGATAAACTTTACAAAACAGTTTTATACATAACAGTTTTATAATCAGATTTCGGCAGCGCCATTTCTAGCATTTGTGGTTAGTAGGGATTTCTATATTCGAATCCTTCTCCTGGAATTTTCTTTGGAGAGAGAATTTTGCTAAATTTATCTATGCTTTTTCAATAGACCTATATGAAATTAATTGATAAAACCGATTCTATAATCACTCTATATGCATTCCCATATACCAACTATCCGCACATTTATATGCAGATCATTATTGCGTAAACCAAGGGGTTATCTTCATTTACACAAGTTCTCTGTTTTCCAGATACATCGCAGAGGTTGTGGCATTACCATGGTCGGTAACCAGATCGTTGACGATGTAAAAGACGCAGGTGCCTGCGTTCATTGCAAAGCAGCCTCGTCGTCTTTCTGCCGCGTCCGTTGAGGCGCAAGAGTACAGATGGGCGACCTTGAGATTACCATATCACCAAGGGGATTTGGGCGATATTGATAACTTTCGTAGGGTCTCGTTCCATCACTCCCCCAGGCGCCTTCTACGGCATATACGAGCGTTCCCATTTTCTCACGATCTTGTGGTGAGGGTCCGCCGTTCCGTCATTCTTCGAAGTCATTCCCTTCTCGCTTCTTGTTCACAGAGTAGATTTTTGTACCCCATCATACGACGTCATTGAGACGTTCACTCGAAGGAACATCGTTGGGAACCCCGATAGATGATCGTGTGGGATTGAATACAAAATTTGCAGCACGTTTCGCAGAAGCTATATTATGTCACGTCACGACGGCTCATAGACGATAGAGTGGATTAATAATAGAATGTTTCAGGATGACCTATAGCTTGCGCGCGATGCACAGAACTGTGATGAGTATAAGTACATAGTTTATCAAGAAACTAGGCCTGAAAGGGAAAAATAGCATGTGACGGTGGCGTTCCACTCGGCAAAGAAAGCAAACAGAGTGCTGTACTGTGTTTAATAGTGAACCTAGCGCAAACTGCATCTTTGCCAGCCCCCGAATAGATAAATAAACGACTCCCCCCCCGACCTCCCATATCCACACGGACGACTACAGTTGTCTTGAGTGAAAAAAAAGGTATGCCAGCAACTCAGTACGTTTGTTCAGGGTAGATCAGGCTTAGGTTCCCTACCCTGGCATCGTATTTAGTGCCAGTCCGGCGTTTTGATCCGAATTTTGGATTCAGAGAGAATATCCAGCTTTGATTTAGATCTTGAAGCGCTGGGGAACCCTAAGCCAGGTTTGCATTCTCCAAAATGTATTTCTGTAACTTTTCTGTTGCTTCTTTTGTTGTGAAATACATGCTACTATCCATTATATATAATATATGTACATAAAGAAAAACTAGGGAAGTGACCGTTCAAGCCGTCAAACTCTGCTATGTCCTTACTAGGGTTACGTAAGTTTTGCAACACCCTGTAGGTGGCAAGTCACGATAGCGGTGAATGGCCAAGAGCTGGGAACAACCAAACGCATTTCCTCTCATACGCACTCTGCCCGCCACTCGCTCATTAACGGGCAGCGCCAGCTGTTGGATTAATCAATTTTTAGTAATTGGATCGCGTCTTGAGCCTTGATGACACTTACGGCGGCGTCCTCACTGTCGTTCCCTGTGTTCAGCTTTCATCTATTTTTGTTTCTTTATTGGTACAAATATCCACTAAACGTTTGGTTGTGGATCGATGGATACAATAGGTAATACTTGCGATTCACATAGCTATATGAGTAGCAATGATTCGAATTCAATAATACAAATTCAGTTCGTGGTTTGTTATATAAACCCTGCGTGCCAAGTGTAGCCATATTGACTTCAGTTATATATTTGCGTCACAAAATTCCACGTTTGTCTTCACACTGGGACTTTTAAGCTATTTCAATACAATGATTGATGGAATGAAAATTTACTTTTGGTTGTCCCAATAAGTTTGAAACTACATCAGATGCAACAGAACCGCGAGGGCTGCATTGGTGTATATCTTGATGTTTATTAACAGATTCCAGCATTATCTTTGTTATTATTTCGCCATCCAAATAAATGCCGCAAAATAAGGCAATACCCAATTCGATGAAGTCAACTATGTATATATATATATATATATATATATATAATGAACCTGTGTATTGTAACCTCTTGAATTGTGTATGATATAGCCCCTAGATAAATATAACTACGGTGCTTCGCCACCACGTCGCTATAGTCATATTGCATGACGGAGCCGGCGCAGGGAACGTGCGCATTGTCTGTGTAAGATAGCCGATAGCTGGGGACGTTGCTGCTCGTGGGGTTGTTGCGGGCACGAGGTGGCAGGTTGTAATATGACTGCAAGTTATCAGCAACGTGAACACTGCTGACGGTACCTGACAACAGCGACCTCTAGGAGTGTGTAGAGTCGAGAATGCATGAAGAATGCATGAGGCAATAGCAGTCGCCTAAGAGACGAGAGCGCGGAAGTCTCCCGAGTGTGATCGTTGAATAAACGAAATCTGAAATTCACTGCAACCGATGCTTGCCTTCACTGCTAGTTACTCAGACGCGTCCTGACATTATATATATATATATATATATATGTGTGTGTATATATAGACCGTGGTTTACGATAATCCGCATAGCGTCTATGAAGAGTATTTTGCTAGAACTTACTTAACTAGAATAGTAAGAAAGAATACATACACTTCATTTTTTTATCATGAACCTTTTTTTAAAATGCATTCGGTTTCAATGAAAAAACCTTGGCCGTCATCTTTATGTCGTTTTGAGGAAAGAATGATTTATTCATAGAACTTGCGATTGAAAATGTCTTGTTTATCGTGACACCACAGGCCACAAGTAGAATTATTCCACCTTGTAGTAAGGTTATCCACCATTATCAATATCATGATCACCATAATTACTACTGTTTTCTTTTTGTCCATAGATTTTAACCTCAAGTAGATATAAATGATTGAAGAGCAGTTTCATTTTCATGTGTTATTGTGTCTACGAGAGTCGAATTCGTTGCCCCTGGACACAAGTGGCAGCTTTCGGCATGTCTGCCTGATATTAAGGAAATATGTCCGGATGGATGGAAATATGGAAATGAGATGCCCTATGAATACTAGAATCAGGGTCAACCATCGAACCAAGTCAGGGAAACTCAGAGGACATGAACGTGGCCAGACCAGAACCGAGCCCAGATCTCAGACGGTAGCCCCTCAACTCGTTTCTGAGTGATTCAGGGGCAAAATCCTCAACTCCATCCTAAGACTCACATCTATCCCTACAGATGTAGACATCCTATGCCACACTTTGGCAGTCATGAAAGTTCCCAAACGTAAGAAGAGTAGCTGTCACCTGCAATGCTCCTATTCCATGGGACTATGGGAGAAACAAACGATTCGCCGTAAATAGATATTATACTAGCAGTCCGGAAAATAAGACAACAACTCTGTCAATGAATCACTCCGATTTATGTCTAGTGTATTCTATCGAACTTTTTTTCTTATAAGAGATTACAAAGCAAAAATCCATCATAGACACCGGACTTCACTCCTGAGGTATTCGGTACTGTAATATGAGACTCCTACCCACCAATAGGCCCGGACATCGGAAAGTTGGACCATTGATTTGGAACTGATTTAATATTGCTTCTAATCAAAAGCTTACGAAAACTTAGCCTCGGCCCATTCTCTCGTCGGGCCTGTACCCTGTGTTTCCTGTGAACCAGACCTCAGTTCACAGTAGGTGTGTCTGTGGTCAAGAAAGCTATGCTTTCCATACTGTTCTATTCACCTTTGCTGAGTCCCTGGCTGTAAAAAGCCAGAGGCCGCAGGTTCGAATCCCGTTGCATGACATGTTAGAGAACTTAAGTATTGTATGCAGTTCCTTTAATAAATCAATAAAGCTTTACCCTTTGTCTTCACAAAGGTATTCCGCAAAACGTCTCATCGCCACAGCTAAGGCCTACTTCAGGGTTTGATCCACGTTTTTTTACCCTGAGGAGATCGTACGCAGGGCAAATGATCAGTGTGTTCTGAGCATAGTCTTCAATCTCCATGCACCAGCCAACACAATGTGCGAAAGGACATTACGATGTGATATGGATAACTTTGTAAATTGCCGTGGCTTGTAAGCAATTGTGTGAGAGAACTCACCCCCGGGTTCGCTTATCCAGGTTTTTATATCCGGAATAATCTCCTTTAATGAGGTACCCGGGGTCCCGGTAGGTATTATGTCCCACTGGGATTAATATGCTCTTGGGATGCTCTCCCGTATGTCCGCCGTGGGATTTGCCAAGTGGCTTTCTTTTGTTCCAATTTGAGGTCCCATGAAATAGACCCAGCGAGAACTAGTATCGCGATTATGCTCTCCGTTCGGTACGCTTGTGCCTAGCTTAGTGCTAGGATACGTGGTGTTTTTCTGAGCAATATATTAATCTATCTGGCTAGGACACCGGGATTGTCCACAGCGGCGCCTCGAAGAACGCTATAGCCACCACCACACCCACCCAGAGGCACTTCCCCATTCATTTCGATATTGATTTGAGGGCATACTATTCTGCCGTCAACTGCTGAGAGCCTTTTAAGCTCATTCACGCAGATATCTCCGTAAACTTCTGGCTCTCCGGTCGCTCTTCTTTCCAGTTCTTCTGGCTTCTTTGCCCTTTCTGTGACTGCGAAGTCGTTGGCATGTGCTGTCACTTCCACTTATGGGGATAGGTCGTCACTTCTCAGAACACAATCACACGCGTTATTCCAGAAAAAGGGACCCATGATGAACCCCTGGGGTATCCCAGCAGCCATCTCAAAGACCGGGGACCCATTTTTTATGACACTGTCATTCAGACAAGGAACCATCCTTATTAGGTAGTTCGGTACCTCTGCTTTTTTTACTCTTCCCAGAATCCTGGTCTGTGGCACGCTGTCGAAGATATTTTTGACATACCTTTGACGTTACGCATTTTTCTGAAAACAGATTGTGTTCCCGATAGTGGTCCCTTTTCTTCCGCATGCTTACGTGGCCGTTGCTCAACAATCGCTTCGAAACCTTTGTCCAGTGTACTCAACAGACAAATTGGGCAGAAAGCGCCTTCTCCCTTGGGAATCATAACAACGTTTGCTGTTTTGTAGGACGTGGAAAGGTTCGACTACTCAGTATGTTTGTAGCTATCTTTGTGACCATTTTAAGGAATCGTTTAAAAATAACTTTTGAGGATACTACCGGGGCCCCATCGGGGTCAAGTGCTTTCCCGCAGCTGCTAAAACCTCTCATCCTTTACCTCGAGCAAGTACTCTTCTTAGTCTGCGATAGTCCCATATTTACTTGTGTCGAAAGGTGGTAGCAAGGGAAACTCTTCGTTATAGCCCCACTTTTCTCGCCGGGTAAAATCTCCATTGGTATTTTCTTATAACAGACATTTCGTCTAACAAGTCTATGCGGGCGTCCCCGGGGATCGTCGTCTCATTCTTTCAGAAAGTGTCACTCTCATCCTTGCTTATTTTCGACTATCTCTTTCCTGAGAAGAATTATTCTTCTATTCTGTTGTTGTCGTGCTCATCCTACCATTACTCCTGTACCTTTACCTTTTAGTATTCCTCTTAATCTGGATGCACTTTTCGCTAGCTTTTTCAATTCAAATACTTCTTTATTGGCCAAATATAGTTGGTACCATGAGTTGAGTAGATTATGTTATTATATACATGTAATAACAATAATCTATTCACCTCATGACACCAACTACATTTGGTTAATAAATTTGGGAAAAATGCATAAGGATTAGGAGGAATACTAAAATGTAAAGGCAGAGGAGTAGCAACCACGTCAGCACGCCAATCATAGAATAGACGCATAGTAGTTAGTACAGTATTAGGATATAAGCAATTATTGTTGTGTATGCAACAATAACAGGGCAAGACAACCTCTACAAAAGCATATTATTAAGTTTCTCAGACTGAGCTACATACGGGACTCAGACAATGGCAGCACTGCCTAAGATATTTTGTCTGATATACAATGATTTCGGTCGTTTTATTATACGGTAGATATTCTTAAGCATAGGGATATTCTTAAGCATAGGGATATCTACGAAATCGTCTTTGTTACTAATGGTCGGGAGCTGAATACACTCTGACGGTGGGCGGTTACAGCGCTTGCTTGCTCTGCATTCTAACCTATCCTGAACCTGGTTCAAGGCATCAATGTCTTTTATTAGATAGGTTCTCCACATAGTAGAATAAAAAAGAGCAACGTAACAGTCAGCTTTCTTAACAGCAAAGTGTCAGCGAACGCTTGAGGGTTGGGCTAGTAGTGTTGGAAACATTGACGAGTCAGGCAAGCTCATTGTTATGTTTTTCTTTGGATGTTGGGGGACGTATCCTCCCCAACAACTTCCCCCCACTACGTGCACTCACACTTTCGGTTCTGCTGAACTTGACGCGTTCACCAAGTGGCTGATAGGGTGACTGTATGATAGCTCAGACGAAACAGTCGATGTAATGCGATAAGCGTCCCGAGCCATCTTGGTAGAGGGGGGCAGTCGGGTTTAGTGGGTTTGCGAGTCCCACACTAGCGCTGTTTCAATATAGACCGCTCAGTGCGCATGTGCATCATGCTTTCTTGTAATCCCCAAAAAAAGGTCCCGGATGGGCCAATTTCGCTTGCAAACAGCTAACTGTCTCTAATGGAGTAGGCATCCTTATGAGCTGGTACATGGGACAGCACACTTGTGTATAAAGACGAGCATGTCGTCCCGACGACACCACAAGTCCACAGCATCAATTGCCGCCTGCAAAAGGACTCTAGAGTCGGGAGAGAAGATGGGCGCGTACAACGTCAGCATGGTTCTTATGAGAGACCCCTTCCCGTGGGACGTCTTTGAGGTCTACCACAAAGATGCAGAACATCCAGGGGGCCAGGCAGCACCCTTGGGGAACTCCCGATGGATAGTGTGCATAAGAACTGTAAGGTCCTTCTAGTGTGTACCTGCTGATCCAGCTGATACTTCTCAGATCAATATTCATGTCCTCTGACGTTTAGTGACGAGACGTTCGTGGAAAACACGGTCAAAAATCTTTCAAAAACATCGAAGTAAGCACAGCCGAAGTCATTATTCAAGTGCATGGCCCAATCATGTAAATTCTAGCGATGTCCTGTTTCCACCAGTTTTTTGTGTGTGCCCGGGCTCTTGATTTTGGGGTGGACCATGACTGATCCACACTCTTTTTCAAAGAAGTTTGGTAATTCCTTGCCTGTATCAGGGATGCTGAAATCTTTGTCGATTCTTTGAATTTATTTGGTAGCAGGTACTTCGGCCAGAAACTTGAATATCTTGTACGGAGGATTCACCTGCGCTGTGGTTCCGAAGGTGTGTTCAAAGTATATGCTGTGATGGTAGCTAATACCCTTCTCCTCTTCCGACACTTGCCACTCAGTAATACTCTCAAATGATGTGGACAGTCTTGCACAATCATCCAAAGCTTGAATGTTATATGCCCCCTAAATAGTCACTTTGATCTATAAAGGGTGTGCACCAACCATGGAAGGCAATTAGCAAAGTAGCCTTTTCAACATCGATTCCTCCTTCGTCGGCTTGTATTATACAAATATATATCTGCTTGCGCCTAAATTAATAACTCTAGTATAACAACCGAATGTTTTTCGAGCAACATATCCACCCACAAAAATTTTCGGCAATACACGGTTTTGGACCCAGTTCGCCAGAGTGGTAAGCGGTCACGTTTCCACTGTGCTATTTCTAAGAGTTCTATTCTGCCACTTTATTAACAATGAAAGTTTAGATAATGATAGGGATAGGACGATACGATGTTACGCGCCTATATGGACGTTTTCGCCTTCGTCAGCCGGGCGACTTGATGGGCACCGATCACATTTCTTTCGGCGGCGCTTTGAGCAATGAACAAGGCCATGCCGCAACATTTCATAGGGCACTGGCTCGGTTTGCGCGTATGTAGTCAATGGGGAAATGCCCAGGTATATTCTGAATACATTCTGAAACAATTGTACTTTTATATAGTAGTAGTAGTACAGTAGTCGGAATTATAGTACAGTGATACTGTAACTTCAGTCAGCCAACCGACAATGAATCTTCACGTCCGGCAATGTCGGCATTCGGAGCCGACTCGACCTGGCTGTGCTTTGCTTCATCATATCCGCTTTGTTTCCAACCTGAACACCTTGACGAAAGCTGGAGTGTAGCCTTTAGTGCTGACCAGAAGAGCCTCCACCTATTGCACCCAAGTGTGGGATAAGCTACTTGGACCATGCTACTTGGACCATGAAGTAGCATGTATATAGCAGTTCCGTCAATAAACATTTGTTTGAATTTGAATTTGCTATTGGCAGCAGAGTGCCGACGACTTCATCTGTTCCACTTTAGCAGAAGATGAAGATGAGCCCGCTCGTATACAAACGACATAACACCTTTTTAAGTATTCTGTTATACACGGTCCTGTTTATATACCAAGTGCTGATGTCTCCGCGGTACTGTGTGTTTGAGGGAAATTCAAGCGGCTTAAGGACGAACCAAACATGAACGAACCGGCTTATCTATTTACTTGATGACGGCAGATAACCCAACTGGTATTAACCCCTACACCACACAAGGCTTACACGGGGAAATCATCTCGTGGGACTTTACTGTGGCACATGCGCTATGCTACGTAAAAAGAATAACTCGTAAAGCGCGAAGTCTCGCCTTGTAAGCGGATGCGCTTATAAAAACTAAGTACGCTGGACTTGGACATAAAATGACAGCTACTCAAATTTACCCTGGATATCTTTATCCCGGGCCAATTTGAGTCCTTGTCAAGAAGCAGATTTGTCTAATAAGCTATAGTTAGGCCTTTTAACTGAAGAGGATGCCCCAGGCATCACAGAACAACAATTGGAAACTAGTCATCCCTTGGTATAACGATAGACATCTACGATGATAGAGCGCTAGATCATTGCTTACCATTTTTGACTTGGAACTCTTGGCGGATGCCACCATTCTTACTGGACCTCTTGAATATCGTCCGATACAATACGGCACTATAATATTTGATTCTGATACAATAATAAGGTTTAACAATAATTCCAGGTATTTCCAGTTTTCTTCACTTTTTTGACAACTGGAAATACATTTTTCTCAGTTATTAAACCTTTAACAATAAAAACTGAGAAAAATGTATTTCCAGTTGTCAAAAAAGTGATGAGAATTACATATTGTAAAAACAACGAGATCAACAAGTTGGTCTCCAACGAACTCGTGACGTTGGTTTACTTTACAATACGCTTGAAAACATGCTTTTAAACGGGGAGGACAAATTTATAAAACTGGTACTATCTTTTAAAGTTTGATAACCTAGAGAGTAATTCGGTAGTTAATATCGGGTAGCTAGATCGTTGGATTTTGTCTAATAAATTACTTATAGAAAGGTATATTCGCAAAAATGAATTTCATATAAACCTGGTAAAAAGTACATGGACTGCATTGTTGCGTATATATATATATATATATATATATATATATATATATATGGCAAGGTACGCAACAATCTGTAAATATTATTTATGTTTTAATTAAGCGAACTCATAGCTTGCCGTGTACAATCCTGGCTAAAAGCAACTATGTAACAGATTACAATTGTGAAGTCCATTTATGAACATGTGTTTTTTGGGTATGCGTTGGAGGCAGAAGCGTAGAAACATTAGAGAATCACCCCAAGCGATTGCCTACGGCCGAATCCATTGTCTTTCAGTAAGCGTATAGAGAACGAGTCATTGTGAGTTCCCTGTGAGGGATAGTTTCATATCGAATCCCTGAGGAAAACGCTGATTTAACCATATATTATGAATACTCTCGTGCGAGTGAGTTCGCGGGTGAGTGTATATTAGGTAGCATGTGTTCGGTTCGAACTTCCGCAGTAATCATCAATGATCTAGCGGTTAGTGCACATAGAACATGTATTTACGTGTTCATTGGAATCTGAAAGCATCGACTCTAGTTCTGGGTGGACGTTGCCCTAGGCGACGATTGTCGATTTTAACATCGTCGTTGTCGCATCGTTATTGACGAAATATGTAGTGAGATGATGACCCGCAATGCACATCCTAGTATTGATCCGCATAACAGCTAGTTAATCTCTTTGATGGGATGCTGCCATGCAAGTTGTATGCAATGGTACGTTTTCTAAATAACAATAACACAGGGTAATACAGATGTGCAGCATTAGTCAAAGTAAGGATATCACTGTAGCTTTTAAATTTCACAACCGATTTATTTCGCAAACTATTATATGCATCACTTTGGCTTCAAACCCCTGTCCCATCACGCATTTCTCATTACTTATCCATACAACAATATTGGGTGAATCCTAGATATCACTGGAATACCAAATTGATATTATTGCCTGGTTGTGGACTGCAAATCATTTTCAATATTGACGTATGTTTTGTTAAAATAGGAAGGGACACTGAGATGTGTTTTTTGTTAATAGGCTAGTCACCGCCTCATGGAGGCGTGGATTTTTAATTTTGGCATTCCTCGTAGAAATGCAGCCATACTAATGTGTGCGAAGAAGTTCTTGATGGGCGAAGGGCTTGGAGCCAGCCTTCAACAAAAATACTCCTAAATGCGAACTCTCAGAGATGGAAGCCTGAGCGGGTCCGTTGTGTTACTCAACGACAGTAGTATTTTCGTCTCGAACTCCCGAACCGGTGTAAAACTAATCGGTGTAAACTTAACAATCCGTATTGATTAATATATCTAATAGTGGTCGCATTTAATCACTTTACCGCCATAAAATTAGACGCACTGGATCTCTCATTCATCCGAGAGAATATTAGCCAGAGAGAGAGACCTATTTTCGGATTAAGATGTGCACAATCACGAATGCACGAGACATCAGTCCAACATGTACAATTTTAATCATTGTAAACAAAGCAGTATGGTATACATTGTTTATATCAACTTTTAAATACGTCACGTTCAATACATTGAAAAGAGGCGGTTGATAAGAGCATAAATGGCTCCCATGAATCTGTTTGTATAACAATCAACCGATATATCAAGTTAATATTTGTTTTCAAAGCATATGAAAAATGACGCTCTCAAATTGGGTGGCCATAGATGGTTCTTGCCAGAGTCAATATATCAAAATTCTTTCAAGTAAAAAAAAGATACAGGGAAGAAAAAAGATAATTGTTGTTAAATAGTAGTTCCAGGTTTATATAGCCGAAAAAAGCAGTTTTTATACCCAGTTGTGTTTAGTGATGTAGTCAACTTGGGTTATGTGATAGCGAGGCCAAAAATACCAAAACCAGCTCTAAGGTCCAGGCGATTAAAGGGTTGTTAGTTTTTAAGGTCGGTACCCCCCGATATTATCCGCGCCCGGTCTGTTGTAGTTCAGCAACGGCTCAACTGGTTTGATCAAGTGAATGGTGTTCGCATTTTCTGTGTTGGAGGAAAGGGCACCCTTTCAAAGAAGAACTTAGCCAACTCTGACATGGCCTATCTCCCAATCTGAAACAGATCGAGAAGAAATACTGGAGACTACAAAGTCTCATGTATCAAGGGAGCCTCTGTAGAAATGAGAACTTTAATTCATATGAAATACTTCGGAAATAAATTTATTCATTTTTTAATAGATGATCTAAGGGAATCTCTGTAGAGTGTTCCCGGTCTCTGGCACCAACACGCAGGGTCGTCGACACCTTTCCCTATTGTTATTATTCGTATCATCATTATTATTCTACAAAAAAAACCCTTTATACTATGTATATATAGACGATGCGGACCGTTATCATGATATATATCCTGACAGAATCTCTAAAGAGAATGGTTAGCACCGGTTCCGGAAGAATCAACCGAAGCGCAGATACGCGCACCATATATATTATATATCTATGCCGAGCCTCATGTGCGGGATTCAAGAGCTCCCAGCCTCGAAGTCCAACAGCGATTGGATTAGGCCTACAAGTGTTGGCTACGGCATCGTGGAGCGCCTCATGATTGCACCAAGATTACGCTGCAGTCCAGCTCAAGGACGCGAATCGCCTCCTTAACGTTATCCCTCCTTCAACAACAACAACACTACCACTACTACTACTCAACGCACTACTCTCTGCTCGATTGCTGTTCAGCGTCGTTCATTCAGCAGCAGCAGCAGCAATAGTTCGTTCGGTCGCTCAGCAGCTGTACTTCTTCCTGTTTTTAGTCTGCTGCTGCTGGTCGGGTGGCGTCGCGTGAGAATGATGAGCGAGTCATCAGCATCATTCCACCAAGCTCATCCGCCTCAGCCGCTCGCTAGATCCCCCTCTCCTTCCAGCGAATAGAACCGAATAGCCGACTGATGCGGCAGCGACGGCGGCGGCTTCGTTTTCTTTCTCTTCTTCCGCCAATTGCTCTCAGCTCGGCCCCTCCGTTTCTCGGCTTTTCCACACACTCTCCGTCTGTTTGCTCGCCCATTCGCGTCGTAGTGAACTATATGGGTGTACATCTGCGTGTCCACAACATGAGCGTTCGTTCGTTCCTTCCTCCCTCCATCCCTCCCTCCCTTCCTTCCTTCCGTCCTTCCTTCCATGTTCGTTCTCCAGCGCCTTTCCATGTTCGCATATGCGTGCTCTACTCCCTGCTGCTGGCAAAGGCTGACTACTGCTACTCTTCCACCACTGAAAGAAGGATGAAAGCCTCCTAAGGAAGGGTACTCTAGCCAGCTCGCAAACGAAGTGTCCGGGACTGGGTATAGGCGCGTCGGCATTTGCCATTAACTCACCGCTAATCCCAAGGAACTGCTTCTCCTTACCGTTCTAACCCTACCCCGCTCGCCGTTGCGTTCTACTCTCAGCTGCCGATTTTAGCTGTTCTCTCCTTTCCACATCACCCCCCCCTTCTCCTCTCACTATCGTATACACATCCACGAACACGAACTGCTCACGCCTGTCGACTTATCCTGCTTCCTCCCTCTCCCCTTTAAGCATGGAAAAGCGGATCTCTATTTGTTTTCCTGGCAGGGCCCTGCTTACTTCTCCGCTATGCAGCCACCGTCGATTCTCTTGCGGCCGCCTTTTGCGCCATTCTCCAGGCAGTGAAGCAGCCGACGGACAACCCCCAAAGAGTAACTGGAACGGGGTCGCAGATGTACAAATGAGGAGAGGAGACTAAAGCACCTCCTCATATCCTCTTGCTCTCTCGCGGCCGTCGCTGCCGTTCGCACTGGATCAGATCCGACTTCTGCAAACACCGGCCAGACCGCCTTCCTTATTTCAGGCTTGCTGGCCTGTCGACACAGGATAGGTCAGGCCTTCTGGCCGATGACGCTGGAGCGGCTCGTTCTCCCTCCATCAGAACATACATGGCTTCACATGCATGGCAGCCGACGCAGGTTAGATCGAGAGCCTATGAACATGAAACAGATACAGCCAGCATAGTACCGTATTTCGACACTCTTCCTCATGGGCGCGTTTGTGTCTATATATATATATATATATATATATTTGTGGACGTCGATGGTACACAAACTATGTACATACATATGTACATACCTATGCGCCGATCCGATATGAACCTAATCTACGTAGCAGTAACCGACATCCTCCTGCTACTACCATACCTATTATGCGTATCGCATGGATACGTGTACATACACCACTATGTCTCAGCTACGCTCAGTTGCGATGCAGGAGAAGACTAGAGCAGCAGCAGCAGCAGCAGCCCACGTACAGCTGCAATACCGTACAACGGGCGACAATGTGTACGTAGGCCACAATATAATGACGATCATCGTAGGCAGTCCACCGATGCTCCCTTATGAATATGGTCTACAAACAGTCACAATCACACAAAGATAGCTATTAGTCCCACTGCTCCAACCATGGTACCGGCACGTCATATGCGTGTAACAATGTGCTAAGTGGCTGCATGTATACGATATATAAATATATATTGATAAAAATTACATTTATTACTATATATATGTTGGGCACACTGACCATAGCTCCCCCATGCTATGTTTGTACTGTACTAATTGAAGTCAAGTTGCAAAATTCATAATTATTCCTAAGTCACGAAAGCTATCGAGAATAAATAGCAGTTCACAAGTTACAATATAATGAGTCGAGCTCGTAGTGGCGCAGCGCATTCGTGTAAGCCTTGCAATCGGAGGAGACGGACGTAGATACACGGGTTCGATCCCCACCCGTTGCACATTTGCATTTAAAGGGGGTGCGTCTCATATGTAGAGCCGTACTGCGGATGTTAAATATTGCCCGTGAGTCAGCCCGGAAAATTCAACATTATGAGTGATAATCAGAGGGAAGCGCTTGTCGGTGTCGTCGGTACATGTATATTTTTAGGTCGCATGCACATACTTGTAAGAGACACCTTCAAAAATTCCATTGAATAAGTATTCTACTCAAATCCTTAAAAGCACGAAGTACGAGGCAGTACTCTGTGGCTCTTCGGAGAGACTAAGGTCGCCAATGCTGGTGCCGAGTGGATACTGGCCGTCCCACAGAACAAGCTGTTACCCTACCACGTCAGGGCAAAGCACAAGACCAAGGGCCGATTTGGATCTATACAGTCTTAACGAAAACTATTGCCGGAATACCCAAACAGATATAGACCACTCTATTTAGTGGAAATAAATGGAAAAAATGCAAATACGGCTCTTGTCGAGGGCACTACATGCAACGTCATGGCGACTGTGACTCTCCATAAAATCTATGCAGAAGCAACAAGGCCATTCACGTGAACCGCAAGGATAGAGCTGGCGGATGTACGGATGTACGACAATCTAAGTTTAGGTATCCACAAAGGGATCGATAACGTTGACAGTCAGAATAAACAAGATACTAAGGTCAGTATAAATTGTGTGAGGGAGCTATAACGACTGGGAACTGTACAGGTAGATAGATGGTGCTTCCACCACGGGGTTCCACCAGCATTGCGCTTGCACCCGAAGGAATCAGTGAAGTTAACACCGGTAATGGAAACAGAATGAACTCCAGACCAAAAAGGAGGCCAAAAAACATAGTGGTTTGCATACCATTCGATTGTCTCCTTCAAAGAGAAAAGTCAATCGGACACACGGGATGGATATTTATTGTTGATAATTGGATGGTAGTAACTACATATTGCTATACTGGTATTTTGTAACACTCGTACGCTTATTTTTGTTACCAGAGTGTTTCATTCATTCAGGGTTAAAATAAAGTGTTACATTACAAATCCCAAAATAACGGTATTATTGACTTTTATTATAGATGTTGGTAAATATTTATGTCAAGCGTTGGCCCTTTCACAGTTAAGCACCCAAGGACCATGTTTATGAGAATAAGACGAGATCTCACACGATTGGTTATGTTCTAATTGAAATTCAAAGTTTGTCGAGATTTCAATTTCAAGGTCTTTGATGTAGTGTTGGTATTGGCTCTCTGTTAGGTGTATTGCCACGAGACTCATTATCTGAACAGAGATGGACGGTCGTCCTCATATATCAAAAGTTCGTAAAGCTCAAGAAAATCTGTCAACATTTATGTCAAACGTTTTAGAGATGATGTGATTCGTTGTATTAAAGACATTGGAAGAACCAAAATATAATATATGCATTCAGAGAGCATTTTCTCACTTATATTCTATCATCTCCAGTTGCGCTGATGTGGACTTCCTCTTCGTAAAATCATACTGTAGTATAGTATTATATAATAGATTTTAGTTTTTATATCTATTGGTACATTATTTTACCTTCATTGTGGGTTTTCGCGAAATAATCCAAATTACCTTTCTCCACTGGTAACACAGAATGAAGGCTCCGACGATCTTTCGTACTACCGAAATCTCGACCATCTTATTAGCATTCTGCAGGAGTGGTCTTATCTTGAACGTTCTATCTCCGATTGGATGCCGCCTCTGTCCACAGATCTCCCCGTCGGATTGTTCTTGCTGAGGTAGTGGAGAAATATCAGGGCAGATGGTCGGAGCAGCCTGCGAAGGAATAAATGTGTAGCTACTGGGACTGAGATCTTGGGCGTAGAGGGCAACGTATATTTGTGAAAAATCGACGTTCTCTTGGGGAGGGACCCTTGGGCGGAGGTAGCGTAGAGATCGGGCGGACGGTCGACGTGACATCGTGACCAGGGATAGGCTGCTGAAACAGAACGTGTCTTCATGAAGGTAAAGATAAAGATCGCGGAACCTCCCAACTAGAAGTAGGGCAATACCTCAACACCCTGTGAATTGTCTGCTAGCTGTGAAAGGTGCACTTCGGCAAAGCCGGCTGAGGTCACAGCAATTTTGAATTATCTTTCAATAACAATGGGGCAGTTATTGAAGCAAATTATCACACATAGCTATCGGTAAGGTCGGATTTATATATAATTATAATCATAAGAAGCGCACTTTATTTTATACTAAGGTTACAAATACGCTGCAACGTCGCGCAGGGCAAAATATATAACATTCCAAAGGTCCTTTTTTTCTAACATAGACCACAGAGTATCTACAAGGGAATAAAACTGAATGAAATGTGGAACTTTACAATAAAAAACTTTAGTTTTCAACTTGAACTTCAGTTGTCCTCCTCATGTAGTCGATATTTGATTCTACTGCTCAACATTACTCCAAGAATTGGTCAAAAGGAGTCTTTGTGTACTAATATGGTTTTTTTCTAATAATTATTTAAATTGCTCCTAAATCCACCACAGGCTATTAGATAACATTTATTTTTAGTTAATTATAAAAGTGGGTGACAATTGTGTCCGCTGAACGCGAAATACATCTAAAAATACCTCCTCTATATATTAGATTAGCTATTTGGTTATTACAAAAGTTGCGGCCTCAGTTAAATTAAACTCCACTTGGACGAGTGCAATCAATGTAAAAATATAATGTCCTACTGAATATCGATAGTAAAATATTTAACAACGAAACGAAAAACAAACAAATGCTAACAATGATTAACTCAGAGCTATGTTGACCACACGCCGCGTAAATTAGCTAAAAGGGCTATTATTGGAGCCGCGAGAACACTATGCTTCCGGCTTGCCTTGTACGGGCATACCCACGGCGGGCATACGGGCATATAAACCTGTAAAGGACAAACATGGTCCTCGAACATTTCAAAAGACTTTAGCAGCTAGGGCCTATTCAGCTGTTTTCGATTCCACGCTTTATCTATTGGCTGCTAAAGTCATTGACCCTGGACGATCTCAAGGACATATACATGGGATCCAGGCGGGTTGGGAGCCGGGCTGGATTACAGTCTTCATCGAGTCCTCTGATCATGACTAGAGATGTCGACTCGGTCTCGCAGGCCTCGAACCTTGAAGGAGCGCACACACTCTTCACTAAAATGATCCACGGGATGGCTTTCCAACCCGTTGTCGGGCTTAATGGAGTTGGCCATAAACTGCTGATAGTAGATTCGAATCGGTCATCTGTTATTTTTTTTAGAAATATGCTTAGGAAAACGAAAATTAATAACATCGTTTACATTGTACTTTCAGTACTTTCAACACAAATATATATACGAAATATATTAATTATGGCCTAATTTACCATTATCTTGGTCTAATACGATATATAACAATAGACGTAGCACAAATACAATTCGCGGTGTAAAATTATATAGTCTACGCAATCAATGCTACTTACAGACGCTGAACGGCAGTAACGGCAACGCGATACCACCATAGGGGCGCTCTGGGGCTTCGTATATACTTGATGCGGTGGCCAGTTTTTTTTAACTTTGGGATTCACGTATTTGTATCACGATATAGCTAAAATTCTAGCAAATTGATGGGGTTTTCGCCCGTCCAAAAAACAAAAACGGAATTCGCCTTTCCTAAACATGGTTTCAATTGTAACTAGAAGGTGGCCTATGGTTACCTAAGAGGAAGTTTGTTCATTTGCAAATTAACCCTTAGGCGTGCGAGGCATGAATAGGACCTAGGAGCAATCGTTGAACTCATTCGGAAACTCCTCCGGAAATAGTCAACTAGAAGAAAAGCTCTGACTCTTCTAGAGTAAACAATTTTCGTGGGTGATCACACCTTTTTTGCAGAAAAGCACGCGGCACTCAGAAACATAGCTTAGAGGTTTTCTCACTGTGGTGGGGTCCACTGAGGCCGATTCCTCTTTACAACTCGGCTTCAGCGAATACGTTAATAAAGTTGGTTTGAGAGTGTGTCTTGTTCATAAAACACGGTTTTATCAGCTCAGATATCACTGGCGGCCCTGCCAGTACGTTTTAGTGGCCCGAAAATGCCAACGATGGAGCAGTTCATGTTTTCATGCTGCGCATCGCCTGTATTCACGACAAATGTAAAGTTGGGGCACCTGTGGAAGATTGAAAGGATACGAACACAAAAGCGCAGATATCTATCTATCTATCTATATATATATATATATATATATATATATATATATATATCTGATGATGCTCCCATCTCAGTTCAATCCGAATATTCCTTTAGTAACCAAAAGGGGATGGTACAAAAATCTCGATTCGTAATTTAAAGGATCTTTGGTAACGAGAATATCGCGTTGTGTCTAGATCAGATTAGACAAAGAAACCTTGCAAATCGTAGTGCGCGGTTTCCGGTAAGAATTGAAGAAATTATAGAAGGAAATGGCAGTTGGGAAATTACGCAGGGAAAACTGGCATAGTTAACTCCTAATAGCTGTCGCACCCTGTACATTTTACTCGTGTCTTAACCAGTATCGCAAAGCAATATGATTACGATATTTATTTGAGGGGTTTGAATCACCCTCTAAAATACCATCGAGGCTATTTTCTCACCGTTTGATTGTCTGAACAATTTACCAATTTACGTATCTAGAGCTATTGTGTTGACATATGCTTATCGCCGGGAGTGATATTGTATCGCTATTCCCCGTTCAGCCCCTTGGAGCGCCTTCTTGACACAATCCACCCCCCCACCTTCGGAATTTACAAAGGACCCGCGTTTCTCCCAAATTGAAATTGAACTTATTCTCTGTCAGTGTACTCATGTTCCTATGTCAAGCGTTTTCTTCGACTTGTCTTTCCCTCTGCGTATCGTAACAGTCCCCCCCCCCATCCACTTAATACCCCACCCACTATTGCTATCATTACAACCACCGTCGTACCTCTATTATCCCAAAAATCGCCTTGACATACGCATCAGCCATATGTTCCACAGCCGTGCGTCCATACTATAGGGGGACATGCGTTTGAAAAAGGGGATAGTTGTAGAGATCCTTCCCTTTCGTGCGCAAATTGCGCAATAAAGTGAACTGAGGCCATACGGCAACGGGCGGACAGAGTCGGTGGCGCTTTGAGAATGGATAAGAACACCAGCAGCTGCATATCCATCCACCTTTACCATCACCAGTTTGCAGTTGTGCTATGGCTGTGCTGCTGCTTCTTCTAGCCGTGAATGTTCTCTTCTTCGGCCTCGCCTGAACCTGAAATGAGGCGAGCCAACCAACCAACGAACTCGAAATGTGAGTGTGTCCATATACGTGGCTGTGTGCGTGTGTATGTGGGTGGATGCTCAGTTTCATGGAATCCACTACTATGTACTGCGCACAAGCCGCTGAAAACAGGAAGCTCTTCTGTGCCTGGGAACCACTAGGAAAGGCCACGATAGGATGGGAAGGATAAGACGGAACTGGGTAGTCGCTGGGCTACTGGGAATGCGTAGGCAATTCGAAAGTGAAGCTGCGAACGAAGGAAGAGTGAACGTGTGAACAGTTGTGTGATAGGGTGCAAGGATGAGCTTGAAAGAGAAAAACAGGAAACTCAGCGAGTAGAAGCCTACGGATGTGGATAACCGAAAAAGAATACACTCTCTTTCTCTCTCTCGGAGCGCTTAGGGGGCAATGTAACGGGTCTGCAAGACGGCAGGACGATGAGAAAACCCTAAGAGAGAATGGAGACAAGAACGGACAGTTGCCTCCTGCAATTCTGCCCGAGGTGGGCGCGGCGCCAGCAGCACACGAATTGCCTAAGCAACGAAGGACAAGAAGGAGAGAGAGAGAGATTGTGTGAGCCAAGCGTCGCACTTTGCCAAATGGCCATTTGGCTGCGAAGTGTTTCGCGAATGGTTTCAACCAGTAGACGGAGAGCGAACGGGTAGAAAGCCAATGAACGACGAGAGGGTGGAGCTGTAGATACCAAGCAAGAGACCACCGGCAGCCGGGATGAAAGACATAAGACAAGTACCATCTAGGCCCACGCAGCCAAACAGACGGGCGGATATATATATATATATATATAAAGTCAATGGAAGTGAGAGGGTACACAATCTAGTTCGCTTTCTCTTTTTCTAATTATTTCTCCTGTTATCTCCTTCCACACGAGGGGGCCATTTAGGTTAATATTTATAGTTAATAGTTGACAGTCATCGCTCTGCAAACACGGTCACACAAATTTCAACTAATTAGTAGCGTAAACAGATGAAAGCGAAACGTAGTGTCAGACTTGGTAAAATCATCTTTCAAAACTGTAATAAGCATTTAGCTCAAACTATTGTTGTTTCGCTAAAGAAGATATCTCCCGAACAGTGTCTATGTATAGCGGAGAAATGGTGGGGGTTTGGATGAGCTCAATTATACAGGGTTTTCCTTAAATCCGGGGCTGTTTTATTACGTTTTTATTAGGCTTGGAAAGAAGAAATAGGTAGAGCAATGGGCGCAGGTCATAAAATGACGGCGAATATCGAAAAGATATAGTACTAATCAAAGTTGAGTGGAAAGTGTGTTGTATATATATATATATATATATAACACAATATATACAAGAATGAAATTAACAGCATGTGCGAAATGAAGCAGTGTTATATCCAGAGAGCGCTATACTTAAAAAATAGCATTTCGAAACCAGGAAAAGAGAAAAATCCACATAAAATATCTGAGAAGACGTCAAATCTTGATTTATTTCTCCCACTGTTTCTGGAATTTAAAGCAAAACAATTCTTCCTCTGAGAAAACTTTTGTTTGCCTATTTTTTCTCTTAAGCAGTGCATCTCTGTTTTCTACTAACAATTTCCACTATCTCTTTGATGCATATATTAAATAGAAACACACCATGAAACTGAAACCTACAACATTAATATCACATGCACAACCTTTTGAACAATACACTACTGTTTCGCCATTTTCGATCACCCCTGAATATTAATACGTGTAGATTCTAACCTTGTGACATAACGAAGAGTGTGGCCTACCAACCCTATAATTATCATTAGTCTTCCACTCCCGGCTTTCTTGGTATGTAATTAGTTACGGTGACGAGTGGTTGGTCCCGCCCTCATTTTGACGTTCACGCCCGAGTTAACGGGGAGATTATTTAGTGGATGTGTTTTATAATTAAAAAAAATCTAAGGCAGCCTATACAAAAAGCGGCTCAAGACGTGGACGGTCCGCGAGGTCTTAACAGGTCCAATCCCAACTTTACTCGAAGTATTAAAGTCCTTTCATCAGATAGTGATATAATCAATATAATGGTTAGACACATTTATATATACTTCGATAGTTAATTACCTTATTTATAATATCTGTTTAATCTTTAATCCGTAGGATCAATCTAACATTTTGATGGCTGAAATGTGATGTTGAGCACAAAAATCTGCATCAATAAGCGAGACCACACCATTGTGTTATGATTGAGATTTATTCACCATCTTTACGATCTGTTCAGTCTCGGCTAATGATGACTGTGATGCATCTACTGTTAACAAGCCAAGTACTGGAAGAGGATATGTCGCTCTTTCGAGACAAAGGAAGCGTAAAGATGTCAAAAACCGCGATTGCTATTCACAACAAAATGTCATAACTAATTTTCTACGAGTGCTTAAATTGCTGATGGTTATACTGTGTAGACTTGGATACGTGCTTGTCCCTACGTATTTATGCTTTTAACTAATAGAACTTTAACAACCCGTGTTTTATGACATTCGGCGAGCTGTTTTGGTCATTAGTTTTTCTATTCGCACAATTATTTCGGCTATCAACAACATAATTGATTTATTCTAATGGCCATTTAAACAAGCATAGCACGAATATGCCACGATATATTGTTAGTCAAATACACCCGTGTGTAACGGCTCGGAAGAATTCGATTTATAAAGAACTAATAATATAGTAATAATAATAATAACTAATAACAAGAACTAATCATATATAGCAAAGAGAAAAAGTGAGTCGTAAAGCATTGGTAAAGGCTAACTAGCGGAGATTTAAAATGTATGTGCGGGACTATTCGAATCGAAGCGCTCGAACCTGCTCCGACTTGCCCATTAGCGGAAGGCGAACTTGAAACGGAAAATAAAAGTTAAGGTCTCTCGAGGCCCAACTAGCTGGATTGTCCTTTATCGCGTTCATGCTCAGGGCAATCAATCTCAAAATCGCCATAACCCTTCCAGACGTGTTGGCTCCACTTTGCAAGGTAGTGACACTGTGAGCCGCTCTTAAACCTTCTTAGTCTATGTGATAGCGTCATCACAGGTTAACGCTCTAGCAGGATCCTCAAGGATCCTCACACTCTTCTTGCCTTGATTGAACTTACTCTCAATAAGTATAAAGAGCTTAAAGCTCATATCGCAGCACGTCAATCCTAAAGCAGGAATTATCTTCATCAGCACAAAATTATAATTATTATCCGTTGTTTGGACCAAATAGGAACAGTTTTTGGATTCCTTATATGACTGGCTGCTGAATAGTTGTGTGGCTGAAGTAATCACCTCATGTGAACTTCAAGAATCGTTGGTGTGAATTGCGATCTGATGTTTTGTGAGAATGGTGACATTTCCCACTCCCTTCTATAATCGTATCTTAAATTACAATATAATACAAATTTTCCTTTATGGACTGAAAGGTTGGTGTATTATTATATATGTGTGCGCGAACTATTAAGGGTAATATCACAAACTTATAGATATTTTCATAAATGCATTGTGAGACGGGGTGTGCACAATCTGTATCGCGGACAAGTTGCTTTGCGAACGTATTGTTTATTGGGCGGATCGTTTATCCGCACGTAAATATTTATACGAATACGAAAATTATTTATTCGAATGGCGGAAAATTTATTTGCAGTATTATTATTTGTTTGCATCATTTCGTACATCCGACTATCAGAAGCATCGAAGAGCTCACTGATGGATGGGAGATTAACTAGTTCCTTTTAAACCTTATACCGCTTACAAACCTCCATATAAACCTAGTTTGTACTCTTTAGATCGACTCTATATACGATACCGGGAAGGGTGGTGCTGTTCATCGTCAACAGTTCCATAAGGGGGGGAGGCATGGTGTTGACATGCATTAGTATGCCAACACCCCCCTTTTATAAAAAAAAAAAAAAAAAAAGATCGACTCTATATGTTTCTTCAGGCAGGATCTCCAAACTGTTGAACAATGGAGAAACTTACGTAGAAACTAATATAATTGACCAATAAGTCAACTCTTTTTACAATATCACATCTGAAGATCGTGTTACAGAGGGGCACTCTGAACTATCTCCGTGACATGGATCGAAGTCAAGTGCAGGGGTAACCGTAACTTCTAGACCACAAAGCGTTTCGGCATTTAATTGTCTCGACATTAGTATTTAGTATATTCATTATTGTAATGACTACTGCACACTACAGTACAATTCGGGGTGGAGATCAATTGTTTCGAAACAACAACAACTATCGCAGTCTATACGCGAGAGCGGAATTTTTGTTGGAAAGACTCTTTATTGTATACTTCAATAAAGGATTAACAGTATAATTTAGTGTTAAGAAACAACTTGGAGTATTTGACCGATCCCCTAAAGCTTCGTATACATATGAATCCAAGTATGGCACTGTTATGAGTATTACCATTTTCGCATTTCTTCTAACCAAAAACTATGACTAGTTTAGCTCCTTTCATTTATGATCCGGGGGATTCTCTATAAAAACAGGTCTTTTACATGTTCTGTTTTGGCCACGGCCTTCAGACGAAACACGAAACCCGCCCTCAAGGTGCCCGTATCAGATAAAAAATTGTCGAGGGATTTTCGCTCTTAAGCAGATTTGAATTTCAGAAAAATCGAAGTATATATAATCAAAGGTAGTGTTTGAGCTCCGATAAAGTGCTCAGTCATTTCAACGAGTTAGGTCTCAGTGGACTCCTCAATGGTAAATCCGTGCTGGTATATATCCAGCACGTTATTAGCTGAAAAGTAGCTGTGAATCTGATCAGCGAAATGTTTTTTAAATATGAGACACGCGATTGAACCCTGTGCAACCGGTCCATCATTATCTGTATTGCTCTTGTCGGTTTTTTATGAACTGGCATTACAATTAAAGATTTAAACCGTGCAGTAACTGCACCTTCCCCCAAGCAGCGGATATAAATTTGTTTTAGAGGCCCTACGAGACCAAATGGTACCTTCAGTACACGACAGAAGAGAGGTTCAGGGATAGCTGCATGTCAGTAGAAATTTATTTATTATTTGCAAACTGGCCTCTTCAGAATTGTTTAATCTTGGGTACCTGGGGCTGTCAGTGGCGTGAATGTCCATAGCGGCGGGGACGTCACTGTGGTTTACATACACCGATGCAAAGAACTTGCCAAATGCTTCGGTCTTTCGTGTGTCATCAGCTACCATTTATTCTGATCGCGCCTGCTTCATCCTTACCCTTCATACGCTTGTCCGCATACCTAAAGAATACTTTAGAGTTTCGGAAACTAAGAGCCTCTTCTTGTAGAATCTGCAATCGATTAGCTCTGGATATACAGGAGATCAGGTGTGCATTTGAGTCAGTGCTATTAATGCTTCTAGTTTAAAGGCAGCATAATGTCAACAAAAAATTCGTCATAATTTACTTTTAAGAAATGGTAGTCAGATGAGGCAAATATTTGCTCCGTATATTTAGGAGGAATCGTAAAATTGAGGGCACTGTGATCTTTTTTTTTTTTAGAGGAGGAATTTTTTTTAAACGCACGGTTACCACGAGAGACATTCCAATCTCCATGAAAGTGGGCAGATCCAGTGCAGGGTTGACGTGGATGACAAAACGCCTCTGCCTGCTAAAACCATCCTTTGCTGAGAGTGTATCTCTTCCCCAGAGTCGGCACGCTTGGCATTACTTCGATCTCTGAGGAAGGTGTGTTCTGCTCCGGCTAGTGTTTTATAGCCGGGTGCCTTAGTCTCCTATGATTACTGTGGTTTCCGTGTTGGGGTCCTGCACGGGAACGCTCGGTCACCTAATCCCCGGCCCGTAGCGGGAATGCGCGGGGAGAGACTGGTGAAGGAGGAGGCCCCCGTGACAGGGCACTGTGATCTGTCTTTATGGGGGTGCACATACACTGAGTTTATCATGATGACTGGCTAGTTTGTCAGTAAGAGATCAACGAATCACACAGTGTCTTCTACCAATTGGAATAAGCCATTGTATAATAGATACATGAATTAATAAATGTGCTTTTCTTTTTGAATGTACAATTGGAGATAACAATGTTTTGCCAATAGATGTTTATAACATTAAATACGCCGCAAATGATCACGGAATTGACTGAGACGCGAAGGGCACCAGATAATTGTAGACATTCTTTAGTTCTTTGTGAATACCGCTGATGATTGTTTGTTGCATTGCATGAGACGAGACATACGACACTATCCTTGAGGAGAATACCAAAAAACACAGCCTCCCCCGAAGCACCAATATCGAAGATGCAACATTTTAGCTTATTGCCTACGAGAATCAATGTACCCCTCCTTTTGATCTCCTGTCCCTGTGGAAAACGTGAAATGCATCATTTTATGAAAGTTTTCGGTCTTTTATATCAGGGATCAGTCGCTCTCAGCAATAAGAAGGCATTGGACATTATGTAATACAACATATGGGCCAAGGTAAAGGTAAAGGTTTTATTGGTTTATTAACGGAGCTGCAATTTTACAATGCTTAAGCTCTCTTATATGCCACGCAGCGGGGCTCGAACCTGCGGTCTCTGGCTTCCGATAACCAGAGACCGCAGGTTCGAGGGGCGTCCAGTTTGTCAGGGCTACATAACGAGTTTAGTGCGGGATCTGAATAATCTCAGCTCTGTGATCTATGACCTCTATAATCGCATGCCACTAGTTCCGTAGGAGTCTGTAATGGTGTGTGCTTGGTCGAAGGTGACCTACCTAGCTTTAAAGGGAGAATCTAGTATGCCCGAAACGCTGTTTTGTTCTTGTGAAACCCCCAGCATGCGGTCGTCCACTTTGTTATGTATTGAGTGGGTGTCGAGAAGTTGACGCAAAGCTCGTGGTTTGATAGTGTGGCAGAGGAACAGTGAGCATATATGGATATGATATCCAGAGAGAGGGACGGAACAGGGTGGAGCTCTGTCGTTGAGTCTGGACCGTCCCCAATGTCGCTGGAGGCATTTGTCATACCCAGCCCTATGGACAGGGTTAGAGTTCTTCTAAATCTTCCTAGTTCTCTTCCGCCTCGGGCAGTTTCTTGTGAAAGATGAGGGGCTCGTTGCCCAATAGAGGCGTCCCGAAGACATTGGGCAATGATCATGTATACAATAGCGATGCCTGGTTCGCGATACTGCACGTGGCCTTTTTCCAGAAACGAGTCAGCCATTGAGGTGCCCAGGTAAACAACAGGCTCATTCATATGCTCGTTGGTCAATAGACCCTCTATCACCTTGCTCAACTCACTCACAGCGTTTTCGTGACCTTGTATGGTAGGGATGGAACACACAGAAACACAAACGGAACGGTCGGAGGTGACATTTGCGAGCCTCCTGATCTGCGATGCAACACTGGGTCACCTCCTTCAGATGACACCTTGATGCCCATGGAGTTAGACAGATGCCTCCTCACAAGAGAAACGGGACGTCACTCCCTCAATGTTAATTTGTTAAATATTGACTGCACAAGAGTTGTGCAGTTTGACTGTTAGAGCTTTAATCACTTGCTGGGAAGCGACACTGTATCGCTTGGTAGGCACTTTGAAATAACCACATCCTCTAAAAGCCACATCCCCTACACAGTATTGTAATTTCCCCGTGCTGGAGAAGTCTCTTCTTCCGTGCCTGCCTACACCGCGGTCATCTGCCTTCGAGCTGGAGTATTGTGTTTGTCAGTGTCATACCAAAAGACAAAGGTAACTCACACGACCCATCGTCATGAAGAGCGATTGAAAAGAACTGCTGTTGCTATAAGCTGCTAGCATATCTCATCACGCGCCGGCTGCCGAAGTTCCTGTGAGCTTATTCATGCATCTCGCCGGAACAGCACGGATTTCGTGGTGGACATTGCATTTGCTTGCAAGATCCTGCTACATGAGATACATTAGCTCGCTAGCAGGCCGACACAAGCGCTGTTCCCTGTGTACGTTATCTTCAAGTCCGCCTTTGACACGACACCCTGGGATAAAATCCTAGTGAAGCGGGAGTCCCGGAACTTTTTACATCTGATTAGAGCCATGTTGCAGGAGAACTCGGTAAGCATAGATAACGGAGTGGCCCAACTAGAGCCATTCATCCAGTCAACAAGTATGAAGCAGGGTTTGAACCCCCTGCGCCACACCTGTTGACTGGATGAACAGCTTAAACCCCATGCTTTTGTCTGCCACTGAACGACTTGCCACGTCGTGTTGAAGATCGAGCGGGACTTGCGAAAACGTTGCTCCCTGCTTACCGTCCGATTTGCCTCCTGGACGCAGTAGCTCAAGGTTTCGAATCAAATATAGAAACTAGGCTGAAGGATCATGCAGAGGAATATGGTTTGCTCTCCTCAACTCAGTTTTATTTAGGAAACATCGGTCGGTCCTAGAGGATCATCGGCAGTACCAGAGACCGGCTCGTCACAATTCTTGGACGTCGAGAACCCCCTCCGTGGAAGATAGTTCTACTCTTACAAAAGAAAGATAACACACCACCGTATTTGATTCGCGTTGTGGCGTTCTTAAAATTAGGAATCTACCACCAGAAACGGAACTGATCGCCTATGGTGATGACCTTGCTGTTACGGTCAAAGCAAAAGCAGCTAGTCTCGACCAACGAGCAAATGATGCACCTGAAGCAATATTATCATGGATGGAAAGGAACTGATTAAAGCGGGACTAAGGAAGATACAGAGGATTTTAGCCCTGAGGAACCACCCAGGTTTATAGAACAGTCCGCCTCTCTGCTATTGCAGGAACCATACCATGGGACTCGAACAAATGCATTTGCTGCAACCCAGGGTGGAGGACATTCCTAAACACACTCTAGTTTTGTGCCAGGCATTAGAAGAGGACTAATTCCGATGGTAAGGTAAGAAGCGCAATCAATGAAGGCGTCCAAGAATTAGCTAACAACGCCAAAGAGAACAGAGAGTGGTGGATAGCTGGGGAAATGCACAAAATATATTCTAACTCAGAAAGATTACTTGGAAAGGTGGAGAATTGCCAGAATCGTCATACAATTAGACGAGACGACGACGTTCATACATTGTCGGGTTCAACGGAATGCCGGGGATTAATACCCCGCCTGGGAACTAGCGCGTCTGGGAAGGTAGGGAACCCTACTAGAGGAAGGACCGAGATCGGTATCTAGCAAGATTTTCAAATTCCGTTAGCCAGCTCTGCAACCCTCAGTTTGAAGTGATATCCAATCAGTAACAAACCCTGGCCTGATAGATTTATCCCTTTAAACTCTCCCAATATATAAAAACGTACTAGTGCTATGAGATATCAGTGTGGCTGCATATGTCTACTTGCTATTCGTAGATATATATGCTCTATGCCTGTTTGACTACTGTGATGGTGTTATTCTTGAAGACAGTTTTATTTCCTCATTGTTTTATATTACTTTTTATTATGATTTTTCATTGATTTTCTTACTTCCATGGGTATTACAATATTTACAATTGTTTAGACGTTTTTGTATTGGTTTGTTTTGATTATTCTACGATCTCTCGCCGTCTTTGTTACAGACTGGTATATATCAGCATGTTTTTTTGCCACTTATGACGCCTCGTTTTGGTCTGTCGTCCAATCGGCCCATCCCTCCAGTGTTGGTGTTAATAGTCGACTGTGTAGTGCATGCACCATCCTCTCTCGATGGCGGCGTAGAGTCTGCTGTACTCTGAGGATGATCCGTGATTGGTGGTCTGCTACAGGTCCTGTAAGAATCACGGTTTGGCGGGGATGTAGTTCACATTTTCCTGCCGTGACATAAGTCTGTTGTAAGATAAATCTGCCCAGATATGTTCAGCATGACCGACATGATGGGTTGTTGAAGTAATTCTACACAGCGGTACCGAGGCCTGCCATAGAAAGAGAGCTGAGCCTTAATTACTGAAGTAAGAAAGTAATTTAGCTTATACGCGCTGATTCTAACTCCGCTCTGCGCTTAAGTGTTGTGACTGAGCGCACAGGAGTGTTGTGACTGACTTACTATGTGCCTTCCGTGCTGCGCTATGTCAATATTCGACGGGATGTGAGTTACCGACGGCGTTTGTAACATCGTCGTTGTGCATTGTGGTGAGTGCATCGTGATGCCGATGATGTGCGTTCTGATCTTCCCCTGATTCCATCGGTACTACAGATTCTCTAGCGCTTTTCTGCTTTCCACGCAGCACAGACTTGTGGCCATTTTCATCCCTTTAGTTATTGGGAGTGGGGATCCTGATGCGATTTGAGTATCCTGTAGTTTTGTAGTCTTATATGGCTGATACAACGGCCCCGTATCCATTCATATGAACGATCAACAGCTTGTTTTCTAACCCACTGACCCGCTTCCATCGGATCGAGCTTCCTTTTCCATGGTCATACGTTTTGGCGCATTGTGTTGACGTTTCTTAATTGCTTTGATCCCACGTGTTGTTGGCTGGTTCGATTTTGCTAATCATAGAATTTTGCTACCCCTAATAGGCCGTTTGTTGAGTCTCTCGCCACTCTAACAGTGCCACGTTTTCGGTGCTTTCGGCTTTCCCGTTTGACGGGTGATGATGCGGTGCCCTTACCGTATGTTTGATCATCGATGCAGCGCAGAATTCTTTAATTATTTTCTCTTGACACATATCAGGAGTCTGAGTCCGTACGAATTTCGGATACCTTCCAAAGTGGGCACTTGACTTCCTGATCATCTAACTCGTTTTCGTGTTACGCCCCAGGTCGTCAAATTCAGTAATTGATGCATCCCTTGAATTGTAGTACTTTCATAAAACAGCAGGATCTTTGCGGTTCACATGAAGGGCCCTGTTTTTTTGCTGCGCAGATTCATGAAGGTTTGCGCTCTCTGGATGTTGCATTTAGTGACCATGTCGTCAACTGCTCATATTTTATTATTTTTTTATTATTTCCGGTAAATACCCTTTTTTATTATATCCGGTAAATCCTCAAACAAGTATTATAAATATTTTAGTGTCAGACAAAATAATCTGCAGAGAGGACGAGCTGTGTCATCAAATCAAATCGCCAGAACCAAAAGAATCAACAATATGTTTCCTTTTCGAGCCACTAGCTTATACTATGCACTAAAAACTTACTTGTATACTAAATGTATTCCTTCCCTTTGTTAATAAAGATGTTTTTGAAATTAATTGAAATACAGACTGAGCTTTCGCCTAGATATTCTGGCGATAGTTATCGTCAGGATTATCTTGTTCCAATCGACCCTGTCATCTGTATCTGAATTCTCACCCTTATGTTATGCCTCTGCTTCGATCTCCAGATCCGCGCAGAATTATTCTTTGTGTTGCATTCCTTACAAGTTTGTCCTGCGGGCCACCTGTGCGTGTCACCCATGCAATCTTCCGCAATTGAAGCATTTTCCACCCGGTTTGTTATATTCTCTTTCCCACATTTCCAAGTGACTTGGCTTTACTCTGCATCAGGTTAGAGCAGCTTGTTTAGAAGAGCTCGTAGTACGCTATCAGTTTCATTTTATAACCACCAATGCACGATCGTTGTCCTCGTACTATTTCAATATGCGAATTACTTCCTCAATCGTTAGCTTTTTGTAGTTTGAAGCACTTTTCGCTTTTATGCGTATTTACTCACCGTTTCCGTGTAACCTCGGCTTGTAATTTGGAAAATGCATCTCAGGAATATCACGTTGCTGTGGCATGGGTACCTTTCAGATAGCGCGCCTATTAGCATTTTGAGTGAGGCACATAATCCTTCGACCTTCGGGTTCTCCTTGTCACTCGGCACTATTTGGACTCCGAGGCTAAACATGAGTATACGATGCTCGTCGCCGAGCACTGACCTGAAGTGTGCGAGTTGTCTTGTTTTACTACACATAGTCGATCAACACGTAGTCGATGCAGGCACCCAAGAAAATGGTTCAATTTTCACTTCGATTTGTTTCGGTTGAACTCGGAATGTTGCTGCTTTGTGCCATCGTTTCTTTCTAGTACGTTCCTGTACTCACCTTTCAGACTGTGCTAGAACTCTATACTTTAACTTAACTTTAATATTAGCTGCACAAGGGTTGTGTAGTGACTGATTATCGTGTCCCCTGATCTTACTGACAGGGGACAGTACGTCGTTTGACGCTAGACAGGCACATTAAAAGAACCCTATTCTTTAACACCCAAGTTGTTCGGTCCAATCCTGTAGCATCTCGCGAAAGCAGGCCCCTCAGGATAAGTTATCAACCTCATATAGTGCGGACTCGTATCCGCTGAAATCAACCCGCTCTTGGTCGGAGCCTACCTCTGCGCTCGGTGGAAATATAACGATTTGATATGGCTCAGCGTGTGTTCGTTTTTCCCAAGGTATGCACATGTTATGCACTCCTAGCCCAACTTGACCTCCACAATATTTTCAATTCTGTGTGATTCTACATAAAGCTGAAAGCGGTGAAGAGAGGAGAACCTGGGCTCTTCTTCTGAGCCACCTTCCAGACCAAGCAGGCGACGATCATTTACCGTTTGTTCATTATAAATATAACACCTTGTGGTTCTCAAAGGTTGGCACTTCACAGGGCAACCTGCTTGGTTCCGTCTTGTTCAGCTTCGGGGTGAAGGATTTGGCTAGATACCTGTCTCCTTTAAATTTTTAGTACCTCCATGGCTACGTCCCTGACGGGGACAGAGATGTCGTTCCCACTGCATTGTACTCTCAACAAAATCATCCCTTATGCTGGGCCATAGGGGTACCAAACGTGCTACCAAATTGCAGCAAGCTTGCAAATGACACTCTGGAACTTCTCAGGTGTCTTCTCGACTGCAGTTCCTATGCAAAAAAGACGCTTACAGAGGTCTTCGACAGTCACCTTTCGCTGGTGGTCCGAAAACAAGTCTCTTTCCGTGTAGCCTCGGAGAGTCTCGGCTTTGCAAAAACAATGCATTCCGTTGTTCTTTTTCAGTCGTAGCACACGACTCGATTCAGTAGGCCCTGTTGGATCAGGCCGAGAACTTGTCGAAAACTCCGGACGGTCATTGTGGCACGAGTAGGGGAATAGTTTCATCACGCCCTTTCTTTGCAATATATGTGCGCTCACAGTAGGCCTGCGTTTGGGAAGCGAACTGGCCGTGGCCACCCTTGCCAGTGCGGAGAGAAAATTGACTTTCTAGGTCGGCGCGATCTTTGATGCGTGAAAAGTGAGACGCGAGGCCCAGGCCAGAGCTCTAAGGTCGGTGTGAGCTGGGTAATTGCCGTCCGAACGGGAAACAGCCTGATGATCGATCTTTAATTCACTTAAGAGCAAGTGTCAATCCTGGTTTTGGACTACACTGCAAGTGGCGCTCTAGCATCCTTATATATATATATATATATATATATGTGTCAGTGTCACAACCGCACAGCCTGGTTATGCAGCCACTTCTGCTGAAAAAACAAGAATACGAACTTTCGATTCATAGATTGGGGAGGCTGGTACGTAGCTGGCAATTTGATAAAATCAGAAAGATTTAGGAGCTTCTTCTTCTGCTTAAGGAGTGGGGTCTAAGCCATTTCTTATTCGGAAATTTTAAATGCCGTCGATAGCGGAACAACATTTCTTGATTTTGGCACAAATTGTTACAACAATTGTTACATCACACATAATATTTTGCATACATTTAATTTACACATACTTGCAACGTTATTGACTGGCGCTAATTGACGTATATTTCTTTGATATGGAGGCCTTCGACACACGTCGAAGGGCAGAATTTAGGCAGTGATTAAATTTTCTACGGATTGCATTGCAGAAATTTTCAGCAATTTCTACAACTGGGTGCAGGACAGTTTTTGATGCAGATATTACTCGACGTACAAACGAGGCAACGCTATTTCGATTATAAGTACGGCGAAGAACTGGAACAGAAGAACTACCTTCTTCTAGGAGAAAAGGGAGTGTCTTTTAACTAATTTTAGCACACATTAACTTGGAACAACTGTTACCCAATTAAATTGTCAATCTATTAATAAATACATGCCACATCAACAAGTGAGCCAGTTTTTCTCGCAGCACAGTTCAAAAGCAGCTCTTAAACCTGTATTTCCGAAAAAATATATCAGTTGGGAATGACCAACTCTCCCCCTCATATAGCACACATGCATTTAATAGGCGAATAAACCGTTTCAGTTAGATAGAGCACGTGCTCGCAGATAATCCCTATAGCGGGTGGAATAGCTGTCCTTGTGTGAATTAATAACTGAGGTAAAATGCTAAAGGCGATGCCTCAGACAAACAGATGTGATACACAAACCTGAATCGCTGGACGAAACCATACCACTACTGTGGTTAAATACCTACTACGAATGAACTCTAGAGACGGACGTACTGCAGTATGTCAATTGCATTAAACGATCGTGTCATTTATATCAGATGGCATAACCGCGCATCTAAATCTTCGCAGAGGCATCCACTCTCGAAACTACCTCACACTGGTATAAAAACCGCTTTCTCGGGCGTCTCTCAAAAGAAGCAGGACCTTACAATGCATATCATGTTGCTTTAAGGAAATTCTTTCGGGCTCAAATATCCACTCGATGGAGGAATGATGACAACAAGAAGTTGACGTTAAAATAAAAACTTATAAGAAATAACTGAATAAGCCTGCGAAAGAATAAGGTAATAGCTGATATCTTATATAACTCAGTAGCAATCCAAGAGTAATTGTGTTGGCCTTGTATTCATCACTCGCAAATAAATACTATTTTGAATTTCGTCCAAAAGTATGAACTTATTCCACTGAAATACACTTCGGTCCAATCGATCGAACTCAATAAAGAGAAACAGAGTGAAGTACAACATTCGAAACGTCATTTGAAATAGAATTTTCTCTCAATAAATAGAAAAATCTAGACACAATTGTTCAGTACTACATACACTTATTCGGAATAACCAAGGAGATATTGTACGCATGTTGTTCAGTCGAACTTGAATAGAATATACAACGTTTTACGCCAAGCCATGAACATATTACGTTACGTTGATTTTCCGTTGACCGAGAACTCTTTCATGGCTCCATTTTTCCGCCGAACCTAGCGAAATTTGCAGGCTATCTGGTGCTATGTATTGTAGAAATATGTCATCGATAACAAGGCATTTATCCCTGATATATTTGTGTGCCAGATACTTCAAGATAATATCAAAATCTAACCTAAACCGATTTGCCAAGCAGACTTCCTGAATCACAAAGGCTGCGTTTGTTAGCTTAGCAAAACAAGCCGATGCAGCAGAGCAGGCGGAAATCGTGAACAAACATCTGGGAGCGAAAATCTCTAAAGCGTTTCTCTCGGAAGCCTAATCGCTTTGGCCCTTCAGTCCGCGCCTCACGAAATATTCGCCACGTAGCTCTAATTTTGGGCTCAGGACCAAAAGCGGGTAAGAGTTAAACAGATGCTCCCTTACTTTGGGTAGCCCGATCAGCTTGACTTCGACTCTTATCCGATGCTAGAGCGCATACTGCCATTACGATCTGAAGGTGGGAGAGAGAGAGAGAGACGGGCAAAGCGAGGTCGTTACGAGACAACAGCGACGCAGTTGGCGGGTGCCCTCTCGGTGCCCTGTTGGCGTAGAGGACACACCTCAGTGAGGTTCAGTCATCATTTTAACGACAGTAATTAATTCGCAACAGCGGAGTGCCTTTCGGCGGACCATGCCGAGCCCCGGCGCTCGCAAACCGACACTGCTCGGAGATTTGTCGGCGAACACACTGACCTTCTCGGCTTAGATGAGATCTGTTGTCCTACAGAGAACTGTTAAACACTATTATATCTATGCTATTATATCTAACACGTGGGAAATAATGAAAAAATCAAGCGGAAAATTAGGCTATGGCTACGGGGCTGGATCGCCCTAACAACTATGAACTGATGTCGTTCTAGAATCTAAGTTATTATAAAACCAGGCACAGTTGTGGCAGAGTACCCGAATGTGGGTTTGCAAGTAGTGTATCCGAATTCAAAATTTCCTCAGTATAAGTGAATAAATTATCTTCGTGTCACTACAGCGACGGAATTAACTCAAAGGTAAGTCTAGGGGAAAGTAGTAGTTTAGTACTGGTTTGTAGTACTTCCCAATCATTTTAGACACTAGTGGTATAATATATTGTGTATACAATGTATTGTGCCCATTACAACGTACTGACAAGAAGGATAAATGTCGTCGTTTCCTATATATTTCAGGAGGAGCTATTTAGTCTCCTTATATCCACTGGAATATAATTCCATTGCTGGCATGATCAAAGTAGGAAGGGCATAGGGAAATTAGGATGTACAGTCAGGCCTTCAATGTGATAAATTGTTTTTTGCGTGCGAGTCTATCTTTTTAGGAGTAGAAGAAGGGTGAAGTGCAACTGATGTGCAACTCTGACTGAGGAAGCCCGCTTAAGATTCCAGTGGGTTCCCTACTATGCACTTGAACCCTATCTCATATTTGCGTCTTTCGCGTGAATGATTCTGACACCGTTAAAGTAACATTATTTGTAGATCAACTTTACTTAGTAGACTGGTGAAGGTTGGCTTTTGCTAGAAAGGGTGACCGTTTAAGGTAGGTCACGCGTGCTGCAAAGTTTGGATGTGATTCTATGAGAGAGCGCTAGTTAAAGAAGCTTAGCTATCTTCTAGCCGATTAATGGTGTCGAGTGAGCCGAAAGAGTAGGAAAATTTTGACGGCCTTGGTGGAAGACAGCGCAGTTCTTGTCAGTCTGGAAGCCGCAGTTTAGCTTTTGAGGTCCTCGTAGGGATATATGGGGCATTATATGAAGAATCGGTATATATGCGTTACATTTTATCATCGATGGGAGCGTAAAAGCGTTACATTTTAACATCACTAGATCAGCTGGCCTCGGGTAGGATTACTGACGTTGAGTACCACCAACATCAGCACTGGTACACAATGCTGATGCAATACTCCAGATTGGGTACTAATCAAACAAAGTGCTTCTTTCATAGAGAGTAGAGGACTTCCCCGAAGAAATAGGTGCGAACTTAAGGGAAATTTTAGCGAACTTAAGGGATGTTAGCAACAACCACTCACGGAGGAGACCAACAAATTCCCGACTGCCGCGACATCCTTCGGCACCTTTTGTGGATGAGGTCAGTAACATGCTTCAAAACCTATGTGTCGAAGTACTCAATGAGGGTACGGTATTGAAAATCATCAGTTTCATAGACTTACCCATTTAGATGTGGATGACTTCTGATATATTTTAAATTCAGCAGATCGCTAAACGAGTTAAAACATATCCAACATTCACGAATGCATCCTGCGTCCATAAAATACTAGTAGGTCAACTTCAGTAGAACATGCAAGTTCTATGTTAGAAGTGCGTGTGTTGAGAAAGACTTATGGATAATTGTGCTTAAATCTGATAAACCAATACACAAAGATAGTTTTAATGGAATAATACCAGAGTGCGTTAAGCATTTGGCAATAAGCTGATAGGAGCAATGACCAATATTCATACGAACTAATGGATCGCATTGAACTAATTAATAGAATTTCAATATATATAGTTGGACAGTTAATCTGGTAGTAATATAAGATGCTTTACCAATTTTATCAATAACTGGCAACTAACGACAATTAATCGAGTGTTGAAAATAAATCCACCTTTATTCGGTGTATCCAATAGTTTGTCCGACTGTATTGTTTTTGTTTGCATAGAATGAAAAACGACTCTAGACAAAACCCAACCGAATAACCATTATGAAGAGGAAATATGCTGCTTCAAGAATACGCCTGACTTTTTATAGAAATCTTTGAAGTTTTTCTTAATGGGGGTTAATGTGGCGCTTTCTGTGGATTTGAGTAGTAGGGGCGTGCTTTCTAATTGTTGTTATGGCATCGAAAAACTTCTTTCAAAACAAGTAACAAAGGAAAAAGGTGGATTTCATGAGCATTCTGACAACTTGCCAAAGACTCCGAAAGACGTCACTTGGGACGTTGAAGAGTGTGGGTCTTTACAGTTGACAAATTGCGGTACATTTCTGCACTCATTGGCGAGGTGTCCCGGGTGACCACAATTTCTATAGGCCATATATTATAGTTGTGACAAGAGGCTGCCAAGTGCCCCAGCATCTGACATCTATGGCCAAACGTCCTATTGTGATAGGATGTGCCAAATTATAGGTCAGTGATCTTTCTGGAACGGTATGGCGGAGAATGTTAGGGCTCATGCTCTGTCTTACCACTATGTCAAGTCATGAAGCCAACTTTAGAAAAAACAAGATTACTTGTGCCTATGTCCCAATGGCGTGCCTTCTTTCACAATATTAGCCCTTTCAACATCAGAGTGGTCCTGTGGGGTCACGCAGCCGTCGAGAGTAAGAGATTACGCAGTCGAGCACGGACTCAGGAGGTCTTGTTGCAAGTAGGAAGCCGGTATCAAGCTAGGTAGAACCCTTAGGTAGGGACTTGTGAACCTTTATGGAGCTCTACCCTAACTTTCAAGGTTGGAATGGGTGTTTCGAACCAGGCTTGTAACACCACAATCGGTGTTTCTTTATCATGATTGGGTGCTCTTTTCTATTACCTCTATCAAGGGAATTGTCATAATTGCTCACGAACTATCACTTGAGGTCCAAAGTAGGATCCGACTGGTTAAGGATTAGAAGTCCTCTCCAGCAGATCTCATTTTTCTCGAAGGCAACAGAAATCTAACCATGTCAGGCGTCCAGGCTAGTATTTTCCATGAGTCATACAGCGGGACCAAGTGCTGTTCAGGCAAGTTAACGCAAAGAAGGTCAGAATGTGGCAAAAAAACTTCAATTTGCTGTTACAACCGTTAAGAAGTGACTGATATGCTGTACTTTGACAGTGGCCATTGAAAAACTATTGCATTCAAGAAAACACTCACAAGCCCATCGTCCCAGAGGGTTTATGGAAGGAGAATCGTGGTCAGAGTGTGTAGGTTGCCAGCAAACAGATCGAGCACAGTTAAAGCAGGGGTGTCAGCACTATCAGTCTTCTCTCATTAATCGCTCTCGTTTATTACAGCTATTACCACTATTGTGAAAAGTATTGCGAACGAATCACTGATACAAAACTAAGTATATATTGCTCAATGCTGGAGGTCTTCCAACTGTTAATGCTTACTAAAATACTTCGAGGCCGATGTTCTTGAAAGGGAAACTTTGAGCATGTCTTTGACAAGGTCAGTCTGATTCCTTTGCAGCATATTGTATGCTGTAGACAGAATGGGAGAAATCGGAAACCTTGAACAGAAGATAGCTGTACCGGAAGAATAGACAGATACTTCCGGAGCAGCTTCGGAAGCGCTGACTGGCGATACGGCCTTCTTTTCTTCGATGGCTCAAATGGCTATGCCTCAAGTGGTAAATGTAAAAATGTATTCGTAAACATTTAGTTATTTTTTGTAAACATATTTATATACATATATTTATGGATAGCTGTTGCATAATATCACAAATACGTTATTAACTATATATTAGCTTCATTCGTCATGAGAGATTTCAGTCGCCATGCTCTTGTCCACCACTTGTCTGTAGTCTGAGCTTCGTTCCATCGTACAATGAGAACGCGAACATCAGCTAAGGTGTTTACGCGAGACGTTAAGGACTACACTTATAAATAATTCAGCTGTGCTGTATGATATATACTATAATTGCTGTTTATCCATATATATATATATATGTATATATATATATAAAGTAATATTATTTATATGAGAACTTACGCGTTGTGCAAAAACACAATTCCATTTATATGCTGGTATATTAATAAACCGCCATAGCCCCCCCATTATCCCTAGAAATAATTCCTAACTACTGTATGTTTGAATAAAACATTATATTGTCGATAAACCGAAGTATTGTATTGTGTGAACTAAATCAGCAGTGAGCCAAAGAGGATATTGCATACGAGTTACTACTAAAACATTAAATATATAAATAAAGATATATACATACATATATTTGTTTACATGTAATTGAAACAGCAAATAACAACAATGTCAATTTTAATATGTGCAGTAATCAACTTAACAAGGTGAATAAAAACAACCACATATATGTAAGGTGCCTATATTGTTCTGGGCCAATACCGGGAGATTATATAAACGATGACGGTATGATTAGCAGCCTTGAGAGCTCAATTTCGCACTGCTATAGCGCTTGATCGGCCCGGCAAAGCCAATACGATTTCAGCTGTTGAAGTGAATTCCAATGTGTACATAACGCTATTGCGTCAACTTTTGCAAGAGAGGAGAGATGTTTGTGTATCTCAAGGCTCTTACAGGACTGAAAAGTGAAGCTGTGTGGACCTTTCTTAGACGTACCGATAAATCATGTAAAATATTTAACGGATAGGAGATTCACGTAGTGCAAGCAGATTATTTTTTATTTGTTGGGAGTCACATTACGAAGACGGGACAATACGCTAGACCAGACATTGGTTTCATAAAAACGTTCTTGATGCGTTGGTCGTATTTTAAACCATTCTCAAAAAGGCAAATCAAGAGTATACTGATTCTGCATATACTGATTTACATTCGTTCGTTCAACTCGTTTGAGGGGGATGTAAAGTATTCATAACCGGACTCATTGATATCACAAGTAAAACCTCCACCTACGTGCTGTCAATAAAAATATGGTTTTGTCGTTATCGATTTTGCATACTTTAGAAGGATAGAGCCATTCGTTGATGGAAATACTCAATATCAGTGAAATTCGTAACGTCTAGACAAGCGTCCGAAGGCCCCCAACGCATTTCATACTATAGTTGAATGTGTGAATTATTTGGCAGGACAATTCCGAATTAGATTGTCTGAGCTCATTATCCTCAACAACGACTCCGTTCCTACCTAGTAAAAGCAAGGAAAATATCAACACAACTGCGATGTGCCATAAATACAAACCTATGAAAAACCCAAAATGGAAATGGCTATAAACGCTCATTGTATTGCAAAATCAAACGCAATACATTCTATATTTTTGTCAGAAAAACATAGCTTGACACAGCTTGTGTGACGGAGAGTAACCGGAAAATATGAGAACTAAATTTTCCTTTTTTTGAAATTCTTTATCTATCGTTGAGATTGAGGAGGCAGAACTGGCAACGTTTAGTTCTCATAAGAAAATTAATCCCATGTGCAGAATGTCACAAATGTGAAATCTTAGTTGATCGTTGCAGACCTAATATTGTCCGAGCACCGCCTGGGAACGCTCCGCTTTTTTTTCTCTTAGCTGACCCTCAGCTGACTTTGAATGGCAGGCCTCAGGGCCACTGTGTAGCATTGCCTCAAGGGACATGCTGAATTTATTTGGGCGTTCTCCAACAGACCCACGACGGCAGGACAATGTAAACCATATTCCAGCCAGATAGCGATTTTTAGAGATTGAACCGTCGATCACAAATCGTGGTGCTTTTCTTGGTTTCTATAGCAACCGCTCTCAAAGAGATACGCATTAGCCACCGTGGCCACTCCGCCATAATTCTCTGGCATTATATTTCCTCAACAGGCAACATCAATGTTATGAGGGAAGTTATAATATAAAGCAAATTATTAATGGACCCGACCGTGATATTGCTCTAACGAGTGTTGTCTTGGACGATCTCATTTTACCCGGAATTGATTACAATTTATGGAGTTACCCCAAAACTCTCAAATCAGCGACGCCGAAGTCGATAATGGAAATGTGAATGGTTCCGAAAAAGCTCTCGTTCTCGTTTCTGTGGTCGGAGAGGCATGTTTCTGTTCGTATCAGAAGCGACACGAATATATTGAATATTTTCTACTTCAATCATCTTCTACAGAATCCGGCTAGCAAGCAATCACTTTCAACGTTGAAGTCCTGACCATGAACAATTGGGTTTCCTACCCTGCTACAATTATAAGCATTGTGACTATGACTTATTGTATAACCGTCGATGATACGTTTAGAGTATATTTACAGATTTCATCCAGGAGCTCCACATTCTCTTAAACGACACACATAGTTTGGGAAGACAGAGAGACGCCTCAGGGCATCATAAATAGTCTAGCGTCATCAAAAAATAATTTATTTGCCTGACATGTCTAACAGATGATGGGTCCAACAGAGTGAACTGAGTTTTAGGCCTAGCGCGAAATAATCTTATTATTCTAAATAATGTAGATTCCTCAACAGCACGTATATACATATTTAAGGAAGCTATTAAACAAGCAGAGCAAGACCCCTGAGGGAATCTTCTATTTATAAATCACTAGGATCCCCTGTATGCGTGCCACTTAATACGATATTTCTCCGAAATCTGTCAGTCTGGGGAAATTTCAAATCTCTTCAATTACGCAATGATAGCCTCGTTTTTAAATCGTTGCACTTTCAGGGCTCGAATCAACGAAAGCTTGCTATGAACTGGCTATTTCTGGTTTCTCGCTGTGCATCACATTAGGGCCAGTTATTTATATTTTATGGAGCAATCCAAATATCAAACATATGGTCTATGCGATTGACATCAATATGTCCCGTGGCTACAGCTGAGGATTACAGTAAACACCAAACTGCACTGAATCGATGTTTTACTGCCATAGTGCCCTGAATCGACGACAGGTGTGCCGTTAGTGTGCGCAGCTTAGGTAAGGCTGCTGGGACATTAATAAACATCGAAGGAGTCCACCCCTTCCCGAATCTCGATTCGATGAACGGGTCGAGATAATCGAAAAAGCTTTGGAGCAGACTAGAGCTTGGTCATTGACGATTTCGTCGGCTGAAATTGGCGTGCCTCGTGAAACATGTCATCGAATTATTAAAAATAATCTGAGGATACAAAAAAAAAGTGCAAAATGTGTCTCTCATTAACTCGGTCCTGGTCAACTGAAAATGCGCGAGGAGTGTTCGCGAGGCAATTTGAAGAATGTAGGCAGCAAAAGAGTTGCTTAGAGCATACCGTTGCAGTGGACGAGACATGGGTCAGCCTGTATAGGGAACCGAAAAAAAATCAAGTGAAACACTGGCTACGACCAAGTGAACAGGCAATGGCGGTAGCAGTACCAAATAGATTCGAGCGTAAAGTAATGGTAGCATTTGCCATGGATTTCAACAGAATTTGCTACTACGAGATTTCGAGCTCAAAAAAAATGGACTCGGCACGATATCTCGGGTTCTTGGAGGGACTCATGAATAATTGGCATGGCAATAGGAAGCACCGAGTGTGGCTGCTCGATGACAATGCTAGGGCACATCGTAGCAATGAAATTACGTCCTGGCTTAGGGCTAACAAGATTGAGCGATGACATCACCCCCTTCTCTCCCGATTTAAGCCCGTGTGACTATGGTTGCTTCCATCAGATTAAAGAGGGCTATAGGTGGCAAAAGTATGCAAACATCGATTTACTCCGATAGACCTTCAATAATGAAGTTATAAATGGTAATAGAAATAGTGCATACCTAGCCGTTAGAAGGCTGCCATAACTCTGGGACCAGTGTATAAAGAAAAGAGGTGAATACTTCTAGTTCAAAAATTTTTACTTTAGTTTAAAATTTTTATGTTTTAACTTACTTGATATTGAAATGTATATGTGTCTCGTTATTTTTGGGTCAACCTAATACGATATAACCTTAGGAAATAGGAACTAAAACTACCCTAAACGATAGTTGCACATGGCGTGGTCTCGTTCGGCATTGCTTCTGTTTACTTATGCTGGTTAAGTCCGACAAACCAAGTGTGTTGTATCGTATTGTATATACTATACAATAGCTGAGTGGCGGGATCGGGTGGGTGTACCACCTCGAAATGGATCATTTGTTAACCGCGGGTATGGCTTGAGGTCTTGCACCCTATACAAAACTTTGCAATGAGAGGAATAACGATAACAACGTTTTAAGTAACTAAGCCAATGTGGATAGCCGAATATTAGGAGAAGTATTGTAGGGCAGAGTATAGTAACATGGGGTTCCATGTTGGTGCATCGTCGAACACTTATATGGCACTTTTCAGCATGACAGGCATAAGCCAAGTGTAAAGGAGGATAAACTCTCACGCATATAAAGCAATAACACCCTCATAGAAATGGATTAAGGCTGTAAACGGTGAATGAAATGTCGGTATACAGTGATTCGAAATGGGTCGCGTGTATCCCGCGAGTTGGTATATGCCGTGGGCCTCCTCCTCCTGAACGAACCCTCTAGTACTGCCAATTGTCGGGGGGGGCTAAGCTTAAGGTAGATAAGACTGAACCTCAGTCGCATTTGAAAAAACTTTGAATTTGCTACAAATCAGGTAAACCTAATTGAAATAGATGACGACAATATCAACAAGCCATATATGGTCATTAGCGCCTCCTCGAAGCACGGGGGAAATCCGTTTCCCCCTGTTTATTCCGTTGACACAAAAATATATTCAGAAGACACAAAAATATCCGTCATGGTGCCGTCTACCCAGCAAACTGTCCGAACTTTCTCTGATCCTAATCAATGTCACACGGGCTATAGCTTTGGTTTCGGAACGAATCTGTCTGTTTCTTTCCTTTTTTCAACTTGCTTGAGAGTTGTATTCTAAGGTGCATTTTCTTGAGTACAAGTGTACCAGAATAAGCTCCTGAAATCAAGAGATTTAAAGTTATGACACATTGCTTACTTCTTCGGGACAAGAATAATATCAGTACTACATGGCCAGACAAATTATATCACTAAACTTGAGTTCAATTGAACAAATATAATGGGAATATAGGAACTACCTTACCTTATCCATGCGTCTAAACAGATCGTTTAACGTTGTTCTCCCATTTTGTAGGGTGTAATATGGAAACCAAATGGAGCATCCATTTACGCTTATTTACAGAGCTTGTGCAAAGAGAACGGGAGTAATTGGAGATTTGAGACAAGGCCAAGGTCATAGTATCGTGGACAGCTCTTGGACTTAGCGGTCATTACCTCGGGCCCTGACTTGAAGCCAGACGTTGGAAACTGCCAATCAAATAGAGCTTTGCTAATCACAGGTTATTCCATAATACTAAGTACCCATATGGATGTATTAGTACTATATGGAAAAAATAATAACCTGCATACCAGACCAACATCAGTGAGCTTCATTAATATGTTACTGACGTTTGTCTTTATTGACCAGTTGGGTCGATTATTATACGGACTAATTATATTAGAAGTCGTCTTAGAAATAAATGCTGTACTTCTCGGCAAACCGGAGTATGTAATATTATACTTAAATGTTTTAATGTGAATAGGCCTATGTTTTTCGTTGGGGCTTTTTTCATAGCGGCTTACAAACTTTGTGGTTTCTAAATTTCTATACTGCGGTCTCGGGTTATTTTATAGAAAAAAAGGATGTCAACTCGCTCGTGGACGTCCATATGAATTCATCATACTAGCTTCCCAACTATGCAATTTCGCATCTCTTCATTAATATCCCTTCTATTGAGAACTTACGTAAAACTGCTAATCACCGAACGTCTAAGGTTATGCGTCGCAATGACACCGATTTTCTTGGTTGTAGTAAAATATTCTAGGAGGATTCGTTATTATTACTGTAAGGACTTGAGCATGTGTATAATATTCTTTGATAATGCGAAGAACAACTCCTCTGCACGGTCTAACTTGAAACTCAGACGAGAGATAGATAGTTAGGCGCACATATCAACAAACTCGGGTTTACCTATTACATTTTTAGACAGAACTTTTTTCATCAAGGAATCATGGATACAAACATTTCAGTATATATATATATATATACGATCGGATTTTCCCAGCTAAATGATAGTTGGAAGACTTTATTGAAAAAAGGCTGTAGTTATTTTATTGATATGTTTGCTGACATTTTTTAGCCCACTATCAAAATAATACAGAAAGACACATATGGATGATGATGATGATGGACTCGATCTATCTAAGTGAAAGTAGCAGAAGCAATGTGACGCTGTGCACAAAATAGAATAATTATGATAGTGTTATATACAACCTATTTTAACAGTGGCCGAACGCCCTGATGATTACTAGACCGAACTAACGATGGATAACGGCATAGTACCTAACGGCAGTATAGTACTAGCAACTAGCAGCATACAGGCACATACACAAACACCCACGAACGGACTTTGTCGAAACGGCTTTGGTCTCCGTCCTCGTCATTATAGGAAAACCATATATTTCTCCTCCGATTATTATTATTTTTATATCGGACTGGCAGCAGATATGGCCACGATGGTACGGTTCATGGAGCAAACGGAGCCATTCTCTAAAAGGGCAGCCGTTCACCCTCTAACGTCATCCATAGCTTCGACCGCCCGCTGCCCGCTGGACTCCCCTTGAGTTGTCGACTTTTCCTTCTCTTTACTACACTACGGCATGTTCTCGCCACCGTCCAGGCGAGCAGAAGACCGGCAAAGCTCTGCTGTAATATCGTAACACAAACGGGAATCGAGCGCTCACATACACCTTACGTACTCACGCTAATAACGGACGAACAAAACGCCATCGATCGCTGTGATACGCCAAGGTAGAAGCTCCACCGGCCAAAGGCCTCGATAGTCCGGATAGATGAACGGATATACAGACACAGAGAGAAAAAGAGAGAGACACTAGGAGCGTGTGAACTGACTCGTGGCCTCGTTTCATAACATCTTCCTGTCCCTTCCCATTTATGAACGATCGAAGAATGAAATGAAAAGGAAGAAGAGGTTAGCTTGGCAATTTCGTTCAACTACTTCTGGCTATCATACTACTGCACGTCGCTCATATATCGGTTTGTTACAAGCTACATTTCGGTCTTCAAGGTACGCGCCAAAAAAATAGTTTTTCATGTCTGCCTCGTTGGTGGAGCTAAATTGAGCCTTTGCGCACTTTCTGTTTGGCTAGATGGTGCGAAGAGGCATCTAATCGATGGGAATGTCTGGCTTTCTTTCACTTGACGAGTAGTGATATCACTAACAGTTTCCTGGCAATTGCGACACACACAAAATATTCGATGTCGTCTCCATCTTCTGGAGAAAGATGCTCTAGTTTAGGACAAGTGAGGTCACTTGGCCAAACTAAAATGGGTTCCACTGAGTACTGACACAAGGTCCTTGCTTCGAATCGCCACAAGAACTTAGGTAATCAGGGGACAATTTTGGTCTGGGGCTATGGAACCTGGATTAATTGTGGTGGTACCAATCAGCAAATAATGAGATCTTTAGATCGTCCACAAATAGCTGCACTACTTAGATACTCTTTTCGAACAATTAACGAAAGAGGAAATTTATTCCGAACAAATATGTTAAATGCGCTGGCCGCAGTCGTGAAACATTTTGGTCATATGGGGGGAACATCTCACAAGGCGGAGTCAAATAAATCTGCTATCCTGTGCTGGTGGCCGGTATTGTTTAAATAAAACCAATGAGAAGGAGCATCTGCTATGAACACGGATATTACTCCTTTGCGTGGTGTTCGAACAAAAGTATAAAAAAAGCTATAAACCGAGTTCCGTGTGAAGCGAAGCGACTTAGCTTTGTCGTCGACAGGGAGCCACTTAAATTCAGCCCATTTATCTTAAAGACATCTTCCCACGTCCTCCGGTTTAGACATTTCGCATGGCTGGCTGGAATCTAGATCGACCACAGATCATCATGGCCACAACGCCAGGGCTTCTTCAGCGTGAGTTTTAGACTAATAGCAAGGACGCGTCCTGTCCATTCAGATAACAGGCATCAGACAATTGATATGGTAGATCTATGATTAATATTGTATGCTATGATGTATGTATGATTGGTACTATGATATGCTTTATTTATGATTGATATGACACATTTATCACTGATGTTATATGATATATATAATATCACTGTTCGGGTGTTTTCGTACCAGTACATGCTAACATATGGTCTTTTCATATACATAGCTCTACGCCAACACATCCAATATTTATCAATAATGAAATAACGGTCGCGATGTCCGCCGGCGGCATACCAGGGTCACTGCAACGGTGGCAACCTCAACTCTTTTAAATGAGTAACTACGCGGGAGAGAGGCGACGCGTAACGTAACATTGGGGTAATTGCAACGGCAAAGATCAATTGGACTGCAGACTAATATTTACAAGAAAAACTCCTCCGACCGGAGATCAATGACGGGAAAGCCTGACCCGCACAGGAAATGACACATGTGTTAATATATTGGGCGCCTCGGTAATATTACAATGAGGTGTGACAATTGGAAGAATCTGTGAAGTGCGAGGGGGCTAAAGCGACAGCTATGCCAGCTGTAATTAATCTCTAATTGGCTGACGGGACACCCGCAGGGTAATCTGCATTAAGGTAAGGAAGTACGGAGGGGAGACACTTAGGTGCACGGATTCGAATCCCACCGTTACACATTTGCCTTTAAAAGGGGTTGTCCGTCTTATGAAGCAATGCCAAAAGCAGTTGTACCGTGGACTCGGTTAAATGTTGGCTGTGAGTCAGCCTGGGAAATTTATAAGGTAAGAAAGTGCATATCTGTGATGGGGTGATTTGTAGTGTGTAACGGCGAAATGGGATAACTATAACGGGGAACACGAACCGGGCAGCATTAGAATTATAAGATTAATTGCTCCAATCACGCTGTGCTATTAGCTCGGTGAAAATCTGTTGCTATAAAAATACCTAACAATTAATAAAACCTAAAAATAAAAAGTCAGATAGAGGCTATAGAAGCGATATGTAAAATACTATTGGGTTTAAAAACACGGTGGGCCCTAGGTCACCCCGTCCGGTCGCACGAGATTTTGACATTATGCCCGATAGGTGTAAAGTGGCTCCACGGATCTGAGCCGGGTAAATGCCCCCGGAAAACCACTCGCCCTTAAACCGTTACTGAATTATATCATGTATTAGGGCATTTCATTCAAACCAGCTTTACTTACACACCGATTCCACTCCGGGAGTTTTGAGATTGCCAAATATTTACCATTCGTATTTCAATTTATAACTTCGTTATCTATTGCTATTGTAAGTCGACGTTAGCATATGGAACCCCACCTATTGCCCTTTTTAATGCATGGAAACAACCGTAATCACATGGACTTAAATCAGGAGAATATGGAGGTCGAAGCTATCGCTCAATATTGTTCCCCTCCATCCAGGCCGTAATTTCAGCAGTGCGGTGAAATTGTCGTCGAGTAACCACACTCGGTGCTGTCGATCGCCATGCCATTTGTTCATCAATCCCTTCAAGAAGTTCAGATATCAGGGAGCATTGACTTTTTCTTTTGCGACTAATATTTCGTAATGGCAAACGCCCTTAATATCCAGGGGCCTTTCGTCACCTTTCGTCCGACTCTACCTGGCACTGCCATAGACGTCGCCGCTTCACCTTGTCTGAGCCACTGTCTTGCTTGGTCCTTCTCAGGGGGTCTATGCAGGCTAACCCATGCTTCGTCTATCGACACCGTGTGTTCCAAGCGACTGGTTTGTTGCGTATAAGTCTCCAAATTAGATGTCGAACACACCACACGCATTTTCATCTGGTCAGCACTCAGTGTATGGGGAACCCATTTTGCATTGATATTCTTCATCTTTAGTATATTGGTGATAATTCTATGACACGTCATTTGAGGAATCGCAGGTGAAGTGTTTCAGCCGACAAAGACTCTATGGACCAAGCTCTAGTTTGCTCAAAAGCTGTCTTGACTCTGTCAATCCGTTCGACCCTTGTCCTACCTGATTTCTGGTCCCCGCCTCGGTGGTCATTGGTGTGCATTGCCTTATGCAATTTCCACTATTAAATCGCTCGCACCAATGTCGCACCGTTCGTTGGCATAAGGCAGACCTGCCTTACGCGTTCACTAATTGCCGATGGATTTCAGCTGGAGGCTGTCACTGGAGAAACAAAAACATGATGATTTCCCGTTGATTTTTGGGGGAATTTGCACTTCTTGCTACAGTGTCCATCTTTCTGATCGTATCGAAACTACTCAGCGTTCGAAAGGAAATCACGTTGCTGCTAGACATGCTGACATTGTTAAAATTATGAATATATCTAACAGACTTGATTTATTGGTCCCGATATGAAATATAGTGTTATTGCGACTGAACATCGTATTTATATTATTATTATGTATTTCGCTATCAGAAAACAGTTCGACAGACTCCTCCAGAATATTGTGACGTACTATTTCAGTAAGATGGATATCAAACTTAAGGAAAGGTCCCTTGTGGAGCTCGTCCACTGAATAATCACGTCGTCGATATAATAATTATGGTTGTATAAGTTTAATCGTAACCGTAAGACAGCGCATTTAGGAATGGAGATTATCATGTCGTTTTGAAGGTACCACGCGCCCACTGCATCTTTTGCCGCCTGCAAGAACGATCGTCTAGAGAGTGGAACGGCACGCACAATTTCAGATCGTCTGAATAGAACCTCCTCGGGAATTTTGTTCCTGAGGTCAAATACGATTATACAAAACAACAAGAGGCCCACACATCCATCCTTAAGGAACCCCGACGACCAAGTTTCGTAAGAGCTATAAGTGCCCTTGAGGTTAATATAGAAGGACCTCTCCGTGAGTTAGCTTCTGATACAGCTAACGCTTTTTTATTTATATGCAAATGCTGAAGTTTAGAGGTCAGTACTTTATGGCAGACGCGATCAAGGGCTTTCAAAATATCAAAGTAGATACCGTCGAAGTCAGTTTTTTCTGGAACATAGTACAATCCCCCATCTGGCCAAACCAGCTGAGTCTCACTTGATTTCCCTTTTGTAAACCCATGTTGGTCATGGCTCAACAGACCTTTAGAGGAGAAATAACTGTAGATATGGCCTATAATACTATAATTTTCTCAAAAATAAGGCAGGCAATGGAATTATGGTCCACTAGGGCATGACTCAGCTTCTTATAAAGGCTTGAAAGGAGTTTGCAAATAATTTTTGAGCTAACTCTCAACTGTTCCCTTATGTGACAGGCCTCGGGTCTGACTCTGCAAGTACTACTATAAGACCATGTCGGGGCCAGCTTTACACTTTCCAACCTTGTCGTACTAGCGACAATTTACAGATAAAGATGAGATAGCTTGCGCTAATTGGATGCACACGGGATCAGAATTTTGGTTTGAAGGACCGCGGTTAGAAGCGGACAGGCCATTAGTAGGCAATAAGAAATCCAAGTATTTTCTGCATCTGGCAGGATTTGAACCCAAGCCATATGTCTTTTCTGTCTAGTAATCCAAGACGCTCACAACTAGACCATCTACAAGGCGAGCGCGATTGTCAGGAGCAAGATCATCAATATTACATGAGGAATCTTATCTGTGATATTGCGCAAAACGCAATCCGTGTAATCAAAAACTAAGACCTCCGGAGAAGAAGAGTGAATCCGTGCGCAATAACGAAAGACGCCTTAAATGCTTCCAGTTTTCGAAAGTCATTCGATTCTAGTGAGCTGTTAATTCTAATAGGTCCATGTTTCCCTTATATGCTAAAGGCGGACTTTTCAAGGATACACAGTCGAGAAGATGCCTTTGTCAGCCGTGTACCAACACGAGAATTGGGGTCATCATCCAGGAGTTCCTTAATTCTTTCCAATTCAAGCGCTCCGTTATTGTCAGCCAAGCTAGGCAGAGGTAATATAATAGAAGAAAAACACATCTCTATATATACACATGTGTACGATATATTTACATATAGTATGGCTTTAAAAAAAGATGTTATTATGTGTAAAAATAGCTTACCTCAACAATCGCGTCGCCTTCCAGGAGAAGATATTTTTATGCGTTCTGATAATCTTGCAGTTGCACAAATTATTCTCGAGTATAACAAGGAAATGCTCTGCGATGTCCAGCTTCTTGGACTTATGGAACATGCTGATGTCGGATGTACTGTGTAGTTCATTTAAAGATTTGAATATGATCGACTCTCTTGAAGCGCATCTGACACCTGGCACAGCTCCTGCGTATAAATCTTCTCTGGACCCTCTCCAGGGCACCGATGTGCTATTTTAAATAAGGCAGTGAAATTACATAACCTTTGAGTTAGTCTAGGATCTTGTAAAGTATATGATAGAAGCTAACTTGTTTAAAAAGGAAACACTGTATTACGCACCGAATTCGCTGAACGAACAATATCTGTAATACGAGTGTTAAAATTCAGAGCAGGATCCAGATCCCTAAAGATCTGCACCTTTTGAATGGGGGCGCCATTTAAATTGTAAACAAAGTCATAATTGTCGAGCGAGGCAAGAGCGCACTTGGATAAGATGAAACTTGATAACATGAAATCTTCATCGCACCGTTCGGAGGTCACAGTGTCAATTGAGGACAGCCAAGAGTTCCCTTTAAGTCAGAGTCTCGTAACGGCCGTTTCAAGTCATCAACGCATAATTTGTGAACAATGCCCGTAGGTAGCTTATCCTTAAGGTCTGGTACAAATTCACAGAACAAGAGTGAGCCTACACAAGATTTTGGAGTACTCCAGGGAGCTCTGCTTACCATTTGTTTTATGCCCGAATTGTTTGTCACCCAGGTAACTACGTATCCAGTATTTTTATGGACTCCCAGCTGTAAGAGTTTCGAAAGTAGGCGAGGTCTGCAAAATCCCCATCAAACGCTCTTGAGAAATCGAGGTATATACACTCTAGGTGTGCTTCAGATTTGGAAAAGGTCCCAATCCTGTATCATTCGAACCAGTTAGGTTGGCGCGGACCTGCCTTTGGTAAAACCGTGCAGTTTCCTATCTCGCAGATCCTGCGATGCGTGATAGCTGAAAATGTGATCTACTACGATTTTCTGGAAGACAATACATGCTCCTGAGGCACGGGTCGGTAATTGTCAACCTCAACTTTGGATCTCATTTTGTGAACGGGTGTAATTTGGCATTAGTAAAAGCATTCCGATGCAATGCGTTTATCAAAGATGTGACAATTCTCGCACTGCAAGATTCACCACAAATGACAACGAAGTATGTAATATCAAAGATGCCATGAATATTTTGAGCATAATCACGAAAAAGCGCTCCTGATTGCTTGTAAGGTAGCACAAGTGTTGCAAGTATTTTGCTGGATGTTTGGCGTGGAGTGCTGCATTGGCAACTCGTCTGTGTTCATTGATTTATGTAGGGATATACGCGTAACGCACAAGGTGTCTGATGGGTCAACACAGTTTTCGTTTTCTGATTTCATCAAAATCATTTGTGTGTGTTATGGATGTGGATAGATCCATGCGTCAATACCAGCTCACGATAACAAGCTAGCGATACCGCGGCTATACATACAAGCTATACGATAACAAGCTAGCCCAATGACGCGCCTTTTATATCTCCCTTTGCGCTTTCCATCTATATATATATATATATATATATATAGTATTCCTTGTTATACATATATACAGTCGTGCTCAAACGTATTTGATATGTTTTTGAATCAATCCGCACCTATTCAATAGCATTCTTGGGTGCGGGAACGCTGGTCCTGCCGGTCGCACAATACAGACGTCTTCCTGCAGTGTTGTGCACCGTGGCTGTCCAGATCGTGCTTCATTATCCGCATTGCCTCACTGTTGATATTTGAGCTACAAACTTCAAGCTGTGTTCTTTTGTACGTCGAGTTCTCCGCCTTTTTTTTGACACATGGAACCTGTTTCATTAAGCGTTATTGTATCTAAGCGAATCTCCAGAGGGATTTCAGTTGTCTTTTCTACTACTTATTGTCTGAGACCAATATACTCTAGCATTTAAATTGATGAACATACACTCGTGTATGATCTGTTTACTAAAGCCCACGCAATCATACGTATCTGATCTCATTTTAAGCATAACATCGAACCAAATACTTTTGAGCACAACTGCATGTATGATATATATATATATATTATGAAAACATATATGTCAGCCCTAAGAGCGAGTGCTTTCACAGCACTAGTGCAAAGCCTCAGGTTTGTGATGACGGAGAATGCTCATGCATATTTATTTTTTTGTATCACTAATTATCAGTTTACTGGAACTAGCCAACTTTAGTGATGTACCTTGTTGGTGGAACCATCTGCTCACGCGGCACGCATGCATGTTATCGATGGGTTCTATACCTGAAATTGCTTTGTGTGCGACAGCGTACCTGCTTCTCAGGTTATAATATCTGATCTCGAAAAAGTGCTAGATAGGTTTCCTTCTGTACCGGTGGGTCGGTGTTTTCATTCAACCGTCTGGGAGCAGCGATACAGTGTCACTTTCTAGAGAGGATAGCCGGCTGAGTCTCTGCAGAAATGTCAGGCAACAATTTCAAGCAACAAACCCAATCATTTGTGTAAATAATAGTAACGTGTTTATTAAAACAAAAAAGGAACAGAAGAAGTCTACAAAACTTTATCTCAGGGGGCGTCAATTTATTTCATTTTTACTGAGAAACCTTTTCGAACTTCTTCTTTTCCAGTTTTTAAAAGCACGATAGTTTTTACTTATGTATTTACATAAACTAGAGTGAACAAACTAGTACAATGAAATACCTCCAAAATGATCAACCTTGGTCAGTCGTCTAGAGAGCTTTATAAACACCCTGTACATCTGATGAGCGGGTGGGTAAATGATCACTTGAGTTGATAAGCATGAATGGGATGAAGACTGACAGAATACAGAGATCTACGCATTTTGTAACATGTCTAAGTAGTTTTAGTGAACAGGGTACTACTAACCACAGCGTCCTTTTCCGGGCACCAGGATCGTGATCATTTCAAATTTGTTGTCGACCTGACAGGGATGTACACACTCAGACAATCAGATTATCACCTGCTGCAGGCAACATGCAGTAGTTAGTGTTTTTTTTAGTGTTTTTTTTCTACCTTCGCATACCGCATTCGTTGCTTCGACAGCTCTTGTCCGGACACGGCATATCGATTCGATTCGTATGTGCCTGAAGGATATATCTGAACGCAGTAATTTCATTCAGCAAAATTCGACAAATTGTACACATCACTAAAACTCGCTCACCGTGATACCGTTGGATCCATGGTAGTGCTTCGTCGTCAACGGCTCATTTTATTCCCAAGGAAGTGGAGCTGCATACGAATGCAGCATAAAAATGGAAATAGACGAAATATTTGCGTGCTCTGTCTCATCACCTGACACCACTCAAATAGCGTGAGCCAAAAACGCTGTTCGATGGTCTGCTCCAATTTCTCTGAGTCTATGAGCAGGCGCACCAGGAGATAAAGAACACGGATACTCTATTACCTCATACGTACTTGGGATTGGGCAATTTTTGGTGAATGCAATGGCGACGTATGTCTACGGCACAGAACGAGTGACGATTATTATACTAACGTTGAATTTCTTTACCCGCCCATATCACAAGCTACCATTCACAGATAATACATCGCATAGAAATACACGCGTTGTTGCGTACTCTGCGCTCTCCTGCTGGTGCAGCAGCTGAACTGATACAGATCCACCGATATTATAGTACTCCCTTCCCCCCCTCTCTCTCTCTCTCTCTCTATCTATCTCACTCTGGAATCTCTAGATATAATTTTACCTACAGTTTTAACAAGGAACCAATATGACTATATTGTGGCAGGTCAGATTGAGATTGCCCTTTATTAGCTGATCCCCATAGGCTTTTCAAGGCATGCAACCAAAATCTGATGACTGATCTTTCCAGAATGTATAGTTACAAGTTTGTTTTATTTTCGATTAGTTAAACAAAACGTAAACATACAATAATTATGGAAACAGTTGGAGACAGTGTGTCAGACCAAGGCGCGTGTTATAGTCACCGCTGAGGGAGGCGACGGCATTGCCTCTCTGCCTCTGATTCACAACAGCGAGGGAAAGACGCTACAGAAGGAAGGATCCTGCGCGTTTGTCCTCGGTAGTGCGGACAGTCACTGCCTGTGATAGACTCCTTCGAGAAAATCAGCAGTGAGGGGGCCGTGGCCGAGTAACGTTCCGAAAGCAAAAAGGGAGGAGAGATGAGAAAAATTTAAACATATTTTTCACTCAATCAGGTTTGCTTATTTTTCGATGCCCTGTACCTGACGAGGGATGTCAGAAAAGTTTGTGAATATTTTGTGAGATGCGTTATCAGGCCATAAAATTAACATTCAACAACGAACCTGCTTTTATAGGACGAAAATATGTTGTCGCTCACAACAGGTGTAATTATAGCTAATTAACCATTCATGTAATTTAGCATTCTGGTTTAACGAACTTCTCATCTAGAGTTACGTACATGTACAATCTAAATGAAGCAAAATATACACCCCCGCATAACTCTGAAAGAATCATATACAAATGATATCTAATGTATGGACAACGCTCAAAACACCCGTGCTTGCCAGACTATAACTAGAGCAGCCGATGATTACACGCTACTTTTGAAACTCGAGTATGATAAGGCAGCGTCATGTTCGTCCTTGCCGGCCATTCGTTGGTGTTTGTCAAATCTGATTTATCGTTAATGACAAAAGTTGTCGCCTTGGGCTTGATTGAACGGTACTTCGACTTCAACGGATTATCACAGTCGAAGCTAATTAAGGATTACGAACAATTGGTTATTAACTGAAGAAATTATTCGTACTATGCGAAGACTTACTTACGAATGCTTGCGTTGAATTGAGCGTGAAATACATCTAACGCATGGGCTTAACAATTAAAAAAAAAGGAACAGGGATCGAGAGACTGACACTAATTGACCTACAACTTGCCTGTCCGCTGCTATAATAACTATAGTACCGCTCATTAGAAAAGGCCCTCAAACCCAAATTCCGATTCCGTTAGCATCCAGTAGTGCAAACCTACCACGGGAATTAAGTAGGTTGGAAAAATAATGAAAACGACGTGCACTTTTAAAGCACAATAATAAAACTTCTATAATAGAACCTGGCGCCTATTCTTTCTTAAGTAGAGTTCGGCAGGTTCTGCATTTCCGCGTTCACTCTTGCGCTACTTCAACTTATAAAAGTACTATTTCGCTCACTGTTCTTGTGGGTATCCTCTCTTTTGGTGCATTTGAATCGTTTACAAAACCTGTCTTGAACCGATCGATAACGAAGCCCGAAAACTTGTCTGATTAAGTGAAATACCGAATCGCCTGTGGCTGGTACAGTGCGGTAAGAACTTAATCACACGGACCCTTTCTAAACTGTCATTAAACGTCGCAACAGCACGCGTTTCTCTCTTCTAGATATGCTGCACGTTACAAAGACCTACCGCCGTACCTACGCTCCTCATTATCTATCTTTTTAATGCGGAAATGGTTTTTCACACACATCTCGTTTTCGGGACAACAATTTCTAGTCAGACCAAACCTACCCATAAAAATATTCTTTAGGGTTTTCAGGATTATATATATATATATATAAAGGAAAGTCTCCTAGACCGGTTTCTGATATCAACCCTCCGCTCCTATATTCGAGTGGGAATATAACAGAATTCCCATGACCTTTGATTCCCATTCACCTTCCAGGTTGGCGCACGAATCCATTAACTGGATTCGTGTGCCAACCTGGTAGGTGAAACTGGGCAGCAGTTCTACTTTTGAATTCTAGTTTAACAATGCCACGCCACTCTTCTATTCTATCATATGCCGGTACCTACTATGCTGAAAAACACCCCCGCCTCGTAGAAAATTCTAACCAATATTTTCTTTTCCACTAGTGCGAATCGAGAATGGAAAATATTTCTAAGTATGTAATTCAAAATGTTCAATACCAAGCCTGGCCATGGATGTTATTATAATAATCCCTTTAAAAGTATCTGTTTCAAGGCGATAGTTCGAAAACCTATTGTATCAGATTCTCAGGTTGGCTTCGACATGCAAAGTGTATGTACATCCGAGTAGTGACTTCTTATTTAAAGGAGGATTTGCACGGTCGTACGCGACGAGAATAATGCGTCCACTATAATGGTGTCGCCTGTAAAAGGGTAGACGACCCTCGACGAACGCTTTCTATGTGATTGCATGTACGGTGTCACGAACTGTGTATACTGCCAGTGCGGGGGTTTCGCAGTCCTTGAAAGATTACCTCGATGGATCCACCTGCCCCAGTTTTTAATGCACACTTGCCCTATTCTTCAGTCGTCTTGTGGGTCGTCGAAACCGGCACGCCGGTGCTAGGGTGCTGGTTTCTCCCTCTGTTGTGTGTCCACATCGTCAATTATTCACGAGACTATCTCACCTACAGCTGCATCCCGCAATGCACACGGCACCTGCACTGTGCCAGCTATTAAGTGCTCCCATCAGTCCTCGCTGCGGAAGGACCCCTACAACCTGCTAGTCGACGTCAGTAGCAGGTGGCCGAGAAGGGAGAGTCTGCTCCTACAGTTCATGTCTACGATGCGGGCACATCTGTTCAGATATTTGACTACGTCTTTTTCGGGCAAAGATACCCACCGTGTTATATTCGCTTATGAGGTCTTTAGACAAAAACTGGCATTACATAACGCGATGTCGTTCGTAAGTCGTTTCATAAATTGAGGATAATCGCTTGCTCACGTGGAACGTTGCTAGTGACATTTTAATGAGAGATTAAGTTCAATACGTAATTAAAACTCTAAATTTGGTTCAGATCATCCGATCCAATCATATATAGACTCTATAAATAGTTTTAACTCAACTCGCAGATCTGGAAAGGCGGGCCGATTGTAAGCTAGTTAAACATATTGGAGGCATTGGTGCTATCAAGTTTCAGCCTATGCAAGGTGTGCTCAACAGCATTTGGTACTTAACTAGGCAACTTTTTGGGATGTGGCATAGGTAATGGAACCTAGATGAGCCATCTTGATTGTTCGCTGGACGAAATTTTGTATACTAACGAAGGGCGTAAGCGCCCTTTACTAAAATTAATATTGCTTCCTAACCGATAGTCGGATTTTAATTGAGTTGGCTATAGCATTCGCAGATGAGATTTAGAATCGGCCACCTGCTCATTATAGTAAGAAAGATATGCAGGGAAGTCGGAACTTTGATTCTGGTCCTTTCCATCGTTATACTTCTAAGTATTGTTCTGTGGTAATCATCGTATTACAGTTCTATCATTAGCGTATTGCAATTAATCCACTGCATTGTTATACTCATTCCATTACCAAACTACGGTTACCCAATTACACAATGCCTTGTTCTAGTCAACCCGTTGCGCTGCATCAGTTATTCCATTTACATGCGTTCAGCATTTCGTGTTGTCCTTGGAACTGCCCCTTTACTATATTGGGGTTATCCCATGATATCAGAGTAAAACCACCCTTAACTTCGAAATTACTCAAACAACGCAAATAACATATGCCTTGAATTCGGGCAAATACACAACGTTCGTATTAAACGATCTCTTACAGTTTCGACAAGTCACCATTTTCACAAAAAAACAATGTTTTCGATCTATTGTAGAAAAAAAAACACATTGTCTTTGAATTCAATTCTGTGACTCTTGTATGTAGCTGTAGGCTCTAACTAAGCACATTCATATTTGGAGGTTCCATGAATTCGCCACTGTTGTGGAACAACAATTCAATGTCGCTTTCCTCTGAATGTACCACGTTCCATGGGGTAGCTTCTCATATTTTATACAAGAACCTACCATTTCCCGGACATGTCATTTTTATTTTAGTCAAACGAGGGCGTTTAGCGAACGAGTGTTTAGCCATACGAAAAATAACCAAAATTAAAATCGTTGGCATAAACCTGCGGAGTTTTCCATATTTTTATACATGAACTTGATTTTCCCTTGGCAGATCTAATCACCATAGAATTTTCGTCAACTTTCACCCATGCACGAAATATCATTTCGAGCCATTTTTGGATAGTCAACAAATACATACAAATATACGAACTTCAGGGAATATTGGACATCGGTTGGATATATGTAGTATGTAGGCATATTCGATGAGGATGTGGTAAATTAGGCTATAGTAAATAAGTGAAAAATGTGTAGTTATTATACATCCAAAACCTTTCGAATTCTATTACTAGCAAACCTTCGATGCAAACGACGCGCTTGGAGGTGTGCCCAGAGAGATGAGGATTTTTAACGTAATTTTAGCGGATATGATCCAAAGAAGTTGTTTGTATGTTCGCAGATTTTTAATTATTACACGACGATCTACAGTATGCGATGTGCTATTTGGTTTGTCCTTCGTTAGTACCTTAATTAAGATACGGCTTAACGTATTTTTACCGTTGCTTTCCGTTTGCTACTTAGAGCATCGAGAGACACCAAGTAAGCGTGGAAATAGCCTGACCGTTACTTGGTACAGATACGATTAGAACATAACTCTTAAAGTGGTGACGATCCTTCTAATATATCGAGAGACATGTTGGCTAAGGTCGTTTGGCATACACGAACCTATAGTGCTCGTCGAGAAAACATTATGTTAATTTACTTATTCAAATTAACGTTTACAAACCAAATGCATGCTGCAATTCGAGTAAATTTCACTGGTTGCGCTCAATTTATTCTCAAATCTTCATGGCTTCTAAGGTAGGTAAACAATTGAACCTTTTTCCTTTGGTAGAACAAGCGCATTTTAACCCATAGCCAACGAGGCCCAAATGACCCCAAAGTGCACCTGTGCACTTCACTACTTATTCTTACCTTTCCTTTTCGCGTATTTCACATATATAATACCCACTTCGTAGTTACGCCATCTCCCATCTTTTTGGACTAAATCATTCTGTAAGCATCTCTTTCATTGTGTCTCGCTTGGGTAGAGATGAAGCGTGGGCTTCCCAACTTCATTAAGTGGTAAGCGGGACCGCTCATGGCTTCACACCCGGAAGGAGTTTGTAAAGCAAAGGATCAAGCAATGCGACGATGGGTGACTATAGAGGACGTGAACGATAGCGGCACCGCGAGCAGCGTGATTCTGCTGTAATGGCATCGTGTATGCTATTGAGCTCCTTTTAGGGAGTCCATATCGATCGGGCCTCTCTCTATCGAGCTCCTGACATATTGAGAGAGGAGAGAACTGGTTCAGCTCGAGAGGAGTGTCATCTCGAAAGGGACCATCTGTGAGGCCCCTTACAAACTACACAAGTAACAGCAGCAGAAGGAGAACATGTAGTAAGCGCAATGAATGCATGAATGAATTCTCCACCGGAGCTAGCTGGCAACGATGCTTATATTCAAACACCGTATGATGAGAAGAGAAGAGGCCAGGGGAGAAGAAAAGATAATAATAAAGGGATGAGAAGACTGAAGAACAAGAAGAAGGATGTCGAACGAGACAAAGACAGAGTAAATTGGAGAGAAATAAGAGGAAAGAGACAGCGAGAGGGAGAGAGAGAGTGAGAGAGTGTGTGTATATAAGAAAAGAAGAAGAATATCTCTCGTTAGCGATGAAGAAAAAGAGTTACGCTTCGTTCTCTTTTGTTCCCAGCAACGGTGCAGTTGCAGCAGAGAAAAAAACCACGAAAGATAAGGACACATTGCGATAACGTCGCTATCATCACATAGCACGGTCTTGTGGAGCGGTATATTGTCCCCTCTTGATTTGCTCTTAACCCTCTTGCACGTTTGTACATGTATGCAGCGAAATTCTAGGAGGGGGGGGGGGATATTTTTTACGCATGTTATAAGCGCACGTTCGGGAGTAGTATAGGTCTTCATAATTGGAGTAGCCTTCAACCTCCATATCATGCCGATATTGCCGGTAGTTGCATAAATAAGCCAACAATAGCAAATTTTGCGTGAATTATGTTCTGGAATCTTCTATTGACTTTAATAACTTTAAAAAATTATTCAAAATTGACATATCTTTCGCTTTTCAGACGTTTGTGGTGTATTTCTTTTTTAAATATTCACTGAGATAGGGCTTAAGGAAGTTCGGTGTTTCGGTCATATCAATGAACTCATGTCCTCATCTGATATCGGCGACAACACTAAAGCGTTATGAGCTATTACAGAAAATATTTAGAATTCTATGAAACGTGTCTACTCCGAGGACAGATATGGGCCATCATGTCGTGAAGCCTTGCTCATTAGTGGCATGGTGACATTCTAAGTACTCTCAAACGCTAATAAACAACCGGTTATTCAGGAGTACTACAGAAGAAAGCGGTCTTATTCGTTAACACTATTCAGTTGGTCGGGTCTGAGGTCAGAAAAGTGAACTATGCTTGAATACGCGTCTATGTATCATTGAGTAAAGCTAGCTAGAGATTCAGGGCACAAAAAATGAGGAATACGATTTAAAGTATATAAGTGATTAGGGCAAATGTAGTGAATACTAATAGCCCATGCCTTGGTGCTCATACCCAAAAAACGCTTTTCATAAAGGATATACCCAGTTGGCAAAAATAAGCAATAATATACAAAATAGAATTAACAAAACGGTTATAAAACATTAAGTTATGTCTTCTTCTATGCTAAGTTACTCGAATCATACAAAAATAAAATGTATGTATAGAACCAAATACAGAAGTTACAAATTGACCCTCGATCTATTGGGTAAGTATCAATCTATTTAAGCAACCACTGTCCGTGTGTTCAAGTCAACGATAGTTTTTGTAGATATGGAGAGTGTCCTGCTGGTGTTCCACAAGAAAGTTGCATTGCTCTTATATATATATATATATATATTGGACATCAAAGACGTTAAACCCAGTTCTATCAAAGACAAATTATATACTGATGCCCTCAAGTTGTATGATCTTTCCATCACCGAAGACCAAACGCGAAAACTACACGACGAATCCATTGCGGTTTCAAAGTAGTGCCCAGAAAACGATGTGCTAAAATCGCGTCCAAAATGTATGGTGCACTTTGTCAAAAATCGTGACACCTATTTTCTTAAGCACAAACCTATCCCCATTTTAAACTCCATTAGGAACCTTGGAGTGATCGTTACTTCTGAACTCGATATTAGTCAGCACTTTATACAAGGATTAATCCTGTATACCACATTGGTTTGTAACACACCCTTGCTGCTATATTGTGAAGACGCATCTGACAGGTGCGTCAAACGTAGCACAATTAGCCTGACTCCTACTGTAAATATTCGTCACTAAGCAGACATAAGACTGTTGACGAACGGATGAGTGGTTCGTCAGATTATGAATAGATAAAAGGCGGAGAACATGCATTATTTATTATAGAACATGCTTATGCCTCACATATATATATAAATATCACCACCAAATGGTATTATCGTGTTACAAATAATTAATATAGTAAATTAAACATAGCGCGCTAGAGATTAGGACGGTCGGGTTTATTTCTCACAGCAGACACACTGACTTCACTCACTTCGTGTCTGCGACCCAGTCAGTACACATCTCTGGACAGCAGGTACGCCATTCTGTGGGCACCCGTCTGTCTTCAATTATCCCCGACCGACCCGTCTCTCTGCGCTACCCTCATTGTCCAGAGAAGTCCGAGTGCCCTTCCTTTGGTTTTTCAAGGGTAGTTACGTAGTAAGGGCCACGTCATCACAACTGTTTCATCGAATGTTTAGGTCGGATCAGATCGGAACAGCTCCCAGTGAAGAAGTATAATACTCTCAGGGTCCGTTTAAGTTTAAACGCCGAGGCTTGCAACGTCATATCACTGCAATACATGGCCAGGACGATACGACATCATCTCAAAGTGTTGTTCCCCAAACAAGAAGAGACATAGAGGATCAGAACACAGCCTATTTTATTAGGAACTTCAAAAAACTCGGAAAGACACTCGTACATTCAATATCATGATAAGGCCATAGGTCATCAGGTCGCGATGAAACTTAACAAGAGGATCAAGTAAGTTGTGGACCAAAAATTACTTCTATTCATGAAAAGTTCTTATGTCTCTCGCGCACGTCGTGCCGTCGCTTGAAAATCTGGCAGCAGATTCGAGTATCGACTCAACTGTGCACGACGTCCTTTAAAAAAATGTAACGTTTTTGAGAGTGTGACATACGGCAAAAAAGCTTGAAGAGAGAGACGCTTCTGGCACAGCTCGGCTTCTTTGTTCCTTAGGCGCATTTACTAATCCTGATATCAAATCTAAACATCCTTCATCACCCGAGGACCTCTATATGGCCTCTGCCCTAGACACCACCAAGACCCTTATCACGAATTCTAGGCCCAGCAGACCTTACCGACGCACTGCTGTTGTCATAAGTGCTATTGGGCCGTTAATGGCTGTGATGCTCTATATCAGTTCCAGGAGTAAAGAAAGCGCTCTAATTAACCATGAAGAGACTTTCTATTGTAAACACATTTGATTATAATAAGGGAACAAAGTGTAGAAATGTAAATAACATTCCTAAAGTATCGAGTAAGTTTGCTATTATGTATCTTAATGCTGGGACAGAAGGACTTAAAAAATCAGAGCAACTTAAGCGACTTCCTTAGGGACGACGGCTTAATATTCGATGTTGTGGTCGCTAGCGAGACGAGGCTGAATGGGTTCGATTATGCTAATTACGGTGTCTCGGGCTTTAGCCTTGTCGTTTCAGGTTGGGAGTCTGATAAGGTCGGTGGTGATGTTGGTATCTTTGTGCGGGATAAATGCACTGATCCTTCGTCGACCCCTGCAGGAAGCGCGTATGGTAACGTACAAGCTGTTCGTGTCTGTCTGCGAAAGGATTTGCCAGTGTACAGTAAGCGGCACGGTAGGGCCACCTTTCCTGTACATTGGCAAATCCTCGCCAGGTTTTTCAAGTATCGAGTGGAGCATGCGAATTGGTTACAGGTTTACGATGCAACAGATGTGGACTCTACGCTTGAAACCTTCAGTAGTCTGTTGTTGAAGGAATATGACGCTTGTTTTGTCATGACCAGTGTCAACGCTGAAACTCGTCAGTCCAGCAAGTTCATATTTTCGCCGGGTCTACGCCGCCTCAGACACAACGTCAACAAATCACACCGCTATTCGAGAAATGGTGTACCGTACTCGAGGGCTACCTACTACGAGAGCACACGTCGCTTGGGACTCATTTTACAAATATAGTTTCTGACAACTACAGGACGATACTTTTCAATCCTGGAGATTCATCGGCGAATCATGTAGTAGAAGAAAGCCAAAAACGGAACTACCTCCAATACTTCTTCTTGACTCTGGTGCATAACTGGAGAGCACACAAGCAGTAGCCGAAGAGCAGAATAAGCACTTCGCAGCAGCGAGGCTAACACCACGGTGTCACTCAGAACCTACACTGACCTTCAAGCAGAATTTAGATCCATCTGGGAACCTACTTAATTCTTGTATGAGCTGAACTGTGCCGATCATGCTGAAGATTATTGAATCCACTAAAACCAACTGCAGCGCTACTGAAGTTCAAACTAAACTAATGAAGACCACATCAGCGGACATTACACGTCTACATGCGAGGACATTCAACCTGTGTGTTGGAACGGGCTCATTTCCGAGTAAGTTAAAGGATACTATTGTGAATTTTTTTTTGTGAATTTTGAGCGTTATCTGAGGTAGATTAGACTTATATAATATTGCCAAGCCAATTGGACTTCCGCAGATCAATATTGACAGAGTTTGACTCTCCCACCTATGGCAGGAGGTAGTAGACTCGATTGAAAATAAACATGTGTTCTTCGGGTGGCCTCCTAGGCATCACAGCTACCTTCAAGGGGCCTCAAACACTATCTGTTTTAAAAAAAAAAGCGGAAGAAGTGAGAGTTGGTCGTACAGATTCGGCGTGGGAAGAGATGAACATCGGGACTCCTCGGAAATCAGTTTTTGGTCCTTATATGTTCATCATCTTCACTAATTTCATTATTTTGAAAATTTCGAGGAAACAACTTTGCAGAACTATTACATATACTAATGATACCTCTTTGCTCTTCCTGCCTCGGCCATCAAATATCCAAGCGGAAGCAGGACTGGGTCAGGCAGAATGAGTAGTGGAGATATTTAAGGCATTTGATTTTCTGGTAAACGCCAGCAAAACGAATGTGGTCCTATTTCGCCACGAAGATTCATTATCATCAACCAGGCTGCTCTCCCTCATAAACTGCCATCGGCGTAGGGCTCCCCGTGAAGTACAATCACTGCCCTCAGCTAAGATCTTCATTCGTGAACTCACAAAACATATGAACAATTGAAAATAACCAAATAAAGAGGTCCCCAGTCACTTCGGCAGTTTTTAATTGTACAAAATTGGGTATACATAACGTCGGACTACTTATACTGCTATATACACTTTACCTTTATTTTTTTAGGCAAGTTAAGCATTGTAATGTGGCTCGCTTCTTTATCAGACAAAATCCACCTATTGATCTTTGGAGCTCGATTATTTATTTTATAAGGTTGTATGTGAAGACGCAAAAGGGAAGATTGTTGTTGTCCTCGAATCCAGACAAGTGGGTTGCGGACGATCGAATAGCATTGGAACCGCGGTCTGAACCATTCTTATTTTCCCAGACAGCTGCACCATTCCCACGGGTTTAGATTACCAAAATGATTTTAACACAGTGTAACGAGATCATCTACGCTTTATAGCCTATCAACTTAAACATATGGAGGCAGTTCTCATATATTACTCGAAAGTTAAATTTTCCTATATTCCATAGGAATTCAACAAGGGGAGCCATTAGACCTGGCCCTCTTTTTGCCGTTCGACACTGAAGATGATAGACTCCCTCACGTCACCCCTCGATATCTGGTACCTAAATGATGGAACACCTGGGGGAGATATAACCACCGTTTGTCTGGACGTTGAAAAGGTAGTTGCTTACCAGACGGTCAGTGGTCTTCATCTTAACCTATCCAATCAAGTGTTCTTTTCTTTGATTTAATAATTTCACTCAACTCTAGTAGGCAAAGGAAGGAATTGATTCTTACCCGACTACTGGCAAGTGTTCTCAGACTCCCTTGAACAATTGGAAGCACTTTTGCGAGGTCGTTCCATTCGTCTATTGTGATAGGTACTTAGATAAGACGTCACTCATGTTAAAACGACTCCACTTTTGGGCGCTCATGATGACCTTTTCCTCAATGATTCTTATTTTTGGCTTCACGGATGAATCATCTGTTACGAGCATGGTAAGGCCCTTTTGAGTCTACTGCACTTTATTCTTTCGACGAAATGGTCAAGAACATGTTTGGCATGTTATTCAACCTACCACCCTCTCCCATAAAGTTTGAGCAAAAGTCACCTCCTGTATCATTTGGTGGCCCAGGCTTGTCAAGTGTGGAGCAGTTGACAAAACCCTGTCACACGACAGCGATTCATTCGGTCAAAGCGGATGTACCAGTCCTTTTATCAGACTGAGTGCAACCTCATGTTCAGGCTCTTATTGAGAACGCGAAAACGGAATGCTCTGAAACGGCTATGCTCCTGTAGTATCGCCACCTGCCAGTATGGTACGGATGTGGGAATTTATAAACACCGTGATCTTTTGTGTCGGTTAGGTGCGGGTCGTCTTCCGCGTCACCCAAGGCCTAAGGTCACGATGGGTAGGTCTCTCAAAAGTGGTCAGATCCCGTGCACTCAAGAGTCCACAGGGTTGCATCGAGATGATAATCGCAGGTCCAAACAGAATGACCTTAATGCCTTACCATCGAGGTAAAAACCTCGTGTGGGACGGGGCCGTGGTTGACACTATAGCTCATTCTTATGTCGATCACGGGGCCTCTCAGCCAGAATATGTTCTCATTTCAGCAGAAAAGAACAAACGAAGAATGATGATATGATGGATCGTTGACAGTTAGTTCTTTTGCATTAGAATGTGCTCTATGATGCGCGCTAGATTTTTCTTCTTTTTGTCCCTTTCGCCTGCGTACAAACCTACAAAACAGCTGCCACGAGACAAGTAGTAGATTGCTCTCCATTGAATCATAATCCCCCTTTCCTGAAATTGTAGTCAATTGTATTCTTCTGAACATCGTCAAGTGTGACTTCAAATCTAATGGCTTTCGAATCTTTGTGGACGCTGAGCTTCGGGCGGGGGGTCAACTATCGGAAGAGACTCGATGACATCTGCGTCGGAGTTTAAGGCAAGAACGATGATAGATGAGCATTATGTGGGCAACCATTTGCAATGGTGGCTTAGACGGAGTAGTTAAACCCATATTCACAGTTAATAACGTAATTTTTCTAGTCTGTACCAGATAAGTTAGAGTCCCCGGTTATTACCGCAGGGGTCATTTCCAGGAGGTAGTGAAATAAGACAGATATACGCTCAACCTGATCTTAACCTTCAATCGATATTTCCCTAATCTTTTGCTTTGTCTTCACTTTTACACATATTGAGAGTCTTACGGAAAAACTATGCTTCGCCGTATCATGGTCCAATTGGAAAAATATTTCTCCCTCTAATGTATTAGGTTAGCTGATAAGTAATGATTGCCATCTTTGGAGCATTTTATATTAGCTTTGCTAATACGAACACCATGGATTTCACTTTTTTTTCGCTTTTTACGAATTATTTTCGCAGCAGACCAACCATTTGTATTTTAGCTGGGATCATTAGTAGCAGATGTCTAAGAAATATAATATAGAGACTAACAACGACACTGTTGTCTTAACAAAAGTGACATAGTTAGTCGCAAAAATTCTTCTTGACAAAAGTTGCATTTTTTTCATGTTGGCAAAAATGTAGCTGAGGCAGCGCAGATTACGTATGAAGTGTAAGGGGAATCCGCAGTATCAGATAGTCTGTGAAAAGGGTTTCAGTGCAAGGAACGTTCCAGACGGCTGCGAGAGACAGACGAAGACGAATTGCTGAATCGCTTGAATGAAAGTGAGGCCCAGTCAATTTGAGAGCTCGCTGCTCGGCTGGGAGTAGCCCAGTCAACTACAGCGCGTCGGCTACAGGTTCTAACAAAGGTGTAAAAGTAAAGAAAGTGGGTACCACACGAACTCTACGAAGATGCCATTGACACCCGTCTCAGAATTTGCGTGCTCGGCAAACAAGGAAGAGTGTTCGATACAAAATTCTTGCGGGATATAAAAATTGATGTTCTACGATAATTCTCAGGACACAAATGAATGGTGATACCAAGAATTCAAGGTCATGAGATATGTTATATATAAAGGCGTATATATTATATATATAAAGGCATGCTCGGTCATGAACTGCTCAAACCTGGTAAACGGTAAACGCAGAGGGTAAAACAATACAACTCCGCAAGCTAAACCGAAAAATTGACAGGAAACGACCGTTAAGGAGCAAAGGACGACGGAAAGTTTCAACATTACCCGTCTTGTTTGGGCGACCCGCCGTACTGTAACCTATCTTGGCTGGGAAATTCTGCCACACATGAGGAAAGCCCAGACATTGCTCCATCAGATTGCCACCCATTCAGATCAATGGAACACGGTCCGTGGGAGAAGCCTTGAAGAAATTGGTTGAATGGGTGTATCGCCTCCCATGGCGAGTTGTTTTTCTGCCTCGGGACCCACATACTGCGTCAAAGATGGGTGAGAGTTTTAGATAAAGAGGGATACTATACCGATTAAGATCCGCTCATACTTTACGGGAATCCAAAAAGAGCAAAATCAATGATCGCTACTTATCGGCCAACCTTAAATATACATATATATATACATATACATATATATAAAATATATTACCGGTTAAAATATTTGCTATACGAAACCTTTCGGGCCAAAATCGCACATAACTGCATATCTTATGGCTGGCTCCTGCCAAGCGTTTCGTTCTGATTATGCAAGCTTTTTTTAAGGCATTCACCTAGGCACTGTAGAACTTCTGCAAGAGTGGCAGACCTACCCATAAAACTCTTACACCCTTAATCTTCGCCCTTCCTCCGCCCAACTCTTCATTGCTTAGTACTACGTCCTGGGGACGGGTGGTGCCAACCGGAACGATTGCCCGTGGTAACCCGTGCTCAACACCTCCTCAGACGCGCTGAGTCCCTAAAGGGGGCTTAGCCCCCGTGTTTCTTGTGAACTCCACTTAAGTTCTGCGGCATCGCGGAATCTGTTGTGTTCTGCCTCTCTGGTCAGTAGGCCTATAGTTCTGGCTTATCCGTTGTATCTTTCGTTATCATGATTTTGTTGACATGTCTTCACCTCGCTGTCAGTTGTCTTTATCCTCCCAGAGATAGGACACGAAACCTTTCAGCCCGGCTTCGACCGCTGTTTAGAGAGCCTGATCCGCGTGCTATGTCCTAACGGTGTTGTCCGTAGGACACCTCACCAGTGCATCATCCTCTACCCCCAAACTACAGTGTACGCAGATATCAAAAGGAGCTACCCAATTCTAAGCAGGTAACATTGATAGTGTACAGCATCTGTATTAAGAAGAAAGACAGTTGTCCGCCTGGCCTATTGATTCTAGATCGGATGTTGGCAATTATGTTCCTAACTGGGGCTTCATTAACTCCAGTGGGTATCATATCCCGTTCGGACTGATGCGCATATAGGGTATCCTCTCTTTTATACGTTGTGGCGTTAAACCAGATCACTATTGTTTCTTCAGCCTAAAGTTCCCAGAGAATCGTCATGAAGGAGCAGGACTGCCGGAGTGCTAACCGTTCCGTATACTTGAGAAATCCGTGGAGCTAAAATGCGTTGGGTTTTCCTTTCATGTGTGTCCGAAGAAAGTTAGGTCATCCAAACTGTAGTCCACAAGAGGGCTATGGACTCCTCTACAGCTATCACAAGTCTTCTTTTCCCTTATTTTGAGCATAAATCTGCATAGCCCAATCGACGTCTTTATTGTCTTGTTTACGGCGGCAAAAAAGGGGAATGCCTCTGATCGGATGGTCTAGAATAACCGCTGAATAATTATCTTCGTTTGTGATATTTATCAGTTGCCCCCTTATTTCAATTGAGATTCACCAATAGGTCTTAGTGCCGATAAGATCACTTTTCGCTTTTTGTAAGAGCCAGTTTCAGAACTTTAGGTTACATCCATGCTGCCAGCTCTGTCAATATATCATTTGATCAACCCTTCTGTCGGTTAACGGCTAGTACGCGTAGCTTATAGGCGAATATATACGATCTGATAAATGAATAGAAGAGAGAGAAAGACAATAAGATTAACATAACCAAATAGTTGCACTCAATAACTGCAAAGTATCATACCTAAACGTCGGTGATCCAAACGGAACGTGTGTTACAGTTTTAATAATAAATGAAGTTGCGTTGTATTGCAACTCTCCTTATATTTATTTGACACTGCGCGCCATGTGAATTACCTATAAAGGATCATCTGTTTTGGCAATGTAAAATATTTCTATCGAACAAACAAAGGTCTTCCTTCTGGCTTTCGAAATCTGCTCGATTCTTCGCACAATAGCACTATTGTTTAATATGTCCCCTGGGCTGTCTCATATTTCTTCCCCTTGTGGAGCCCATTTGGGACAGAGCATATGGCATCTTCGATTACCATTGTTGCCAAAAATACCGAATCATTACAAACCATTGTTTGACCGAAAGGTTAAGTGGTCTTTGGACAAGAAACTGATCTTAACATATTTTGTTGTTTTCAAGATTAGAAACAAAACTGTTTTTTTTAAATTTTATTTTTATCCCTACTCTTCTTATTCTTTAATAACCGTAGCTCTATTTATGCGGAAAAAGTCGTCAAAAACTGCGCGTTCCGCCAAATTTGTAACGAGATGCGTTACAGCAAGATTGAAGCAAAACATTTAAGCAGCAAAGCATTCAACTTCGTAGTACTCATAGCGTTCGGGCCTATGTAATTAATCGGATAATTGGAATAACAACCTCAACTACATCGCAAATTTTATATGCAAACATTTTAAGAGCTCCTTTCTTAGATGCTTCCGAGGTAAATAAATACTAAGATTTTTAATATTTACACAACAATTGTGAACAATTTCAAAAAAATTGTCCACATATTTTTATACACAAACAGGTCAGTCGACTGAATATAGTAAATAAGCTGATAGTAAGAGAATAGGCTGACTTTTTGCGAACTTTATCTCTCTTCTTATTCTCTCAAGTTCTTTATAACCGCATCGGTAATGCTGAATTATAGAGGTATTTAGCTGCCTTGACTGTTCCTCATGGCTGCCCCAAGAGAGCAGTTCTAGTGCTCTTATCTCTATTCTATGAAGCTCGCTAGCTTCCGCGAAGGCGGGGCGTCTTTTAGGGACCCTCTGACTACAGGTACACTGGAGAGCAGGCACGTATTTCTGCTTTACTAAAGTTGATGCCATTCGAGTACAAATAAGCTGTAATTGTTTGTAACTACAGGGGAGCTTTTGAAGACGTATCAGCTTGTAAAAAAGACCTGAGATAAAATAAATACAATTTTCCCATGTATAAACCGGTGATTATGCGTATTTTATTACATTATGTATGTCATTTGGTTACGTGGTATAAGCGGTTGAAGGCAAAGCTAATGGGAAAATTGACTTGTAATAAATGAGCCTGGATTTCTGTCACCTTATCTCCGTATTGAGCTACTCGAATGCCGTTGGATGAAATTCCTTTCGCGAGAGTGCACCAGAGCTGATCGAAGAAAGCGAATCCCAGTTTGATCATTTAGCCATCTTTCTTTCATTTAAAGATCTCTTCAAGTAAGATAAATTAAAATTGTGCCCGAGTTCAATATCTATTGATATAGTATATTTTGAAAAACGTCTCGAAATTTGCATGGAAGACAGAAGCCGCTATGGATACGCAGCGAAAATTTGTAGATTCACCGGAAATGGTGTAACAGGGCAAGCCGAGCTCACATTTTCCTAAAACGGAAAAAGAACAAGCAACGATGGAGCAAGGCAAGGCCTCGTTCAAACTAAAATGGGACAATGTTTGTCTGTTCGCTGGTTGACAACAATACATGTTGAGGCTCGTGTACCGTTTGTGGCCTGGACAAGCGTTGATTGCGTCCGGTAGAGCCGCCAGAACGCGCGGGCCGTAAAAAGATCATAAAATGAAAAAGCTGCGCACTCGATGTTTGCTTGACTCTCACGACTACATTGTATCGATGTATATAGATACAGATATAGGGAAGCACACATAGGCACCGTTCGTATGTTGAAGAGCATTGGTGCGTGAAGCCAAGCATGAATTGAGGGAGACGAGCCGGGCCAAGGCGAGGCAAGATGTGTGCTATGCAAGAAGCGAGTAAAAAAAGAGGGGAAACGCATCTCGCAAAACCAAATCGGTTATTCGTTTTTCAGTCAGCCACCGGTAGTTCCTGGTCTGCTCCTGACTGAGCCCTTACTTTATTCCGCTCCCAAGTGGTTTAGTGTGGAGATACGCCAGGATGACGTCGAACACATACGAAGCATCTACACCTGGTGTGCGCGACTATTCGGCTCCCAAACGGGGCCCGACTTCGCGCGCCACCCATTTTATGTATTTCCAACTCGCATCTACTATGTCAGTGTGCCTTGACGCCTTTTCTCTTGCTTTTGTTTTTAATTTCGCAGCCTTGTTGTTGTGTTGTTAGTTTCTGCTTTTAGCTTGTTGTGCATGGACCTTTTTCGAACTTCCATTTCAGCGCATATAACGAATAAACAAGAGCTGTTATAAATCACAATCTTGCTGCAGACATTCAAAACGTTACTGATAGTAAGCGTCAGCCTTTACTTTGTGACATGTTCACCATGAGCTTGTGAAAACGCGTTGAACGTGAACGCGAATCGGTTTACGCTTTTTTTTTGCGTTCAATTTGACGTCAGATCTGGGTCAACAATTTTCCTACAGTATTTGAATGAAAAGAATTAGCTATATTTTGCTCTGTCGACAACTGAGCAGCAATAATTTGGTAACCAATCAACAGAAAGGAGAATATTAAAGCAACATTCCAATTGACATATGTTAAATATTCATCTCGGAGCTATAAATTTGCTTCGAGACGAGTCGGAGGGAAACTTGAAGCCACGAGATCCACCAGATACTGGATATGAGAATGCATGAAATTGGATAATTGCCGAGATAGCTTCGACCACCGGTAGACTGACGGATTATGGCAGGTGTAGACTGATGATTCCATCAATCATGAGCAATAAACCTTTGTTCACTCCTATGCTCCGAGTTTCCGATGATAAACCTCCAATGATTAATAAATCACAGAGGTCATCTTGGGAGTCAATTACAAAGTAAAGCAAGTCAATTCAATTTTAAAAAATTAGACAATTCTGCCGAGTGCTCGAGAACAAAAATATATAATACATTCGGTGCACCCACAAGCATACAATACCTTAACCGAGGCTCGAATATTGTAACTACAAAACTCGATAGAGAATCACGATGCTCCGTACAGACCCCTGGCAGTTGTATACAATTAAACATAACTAATTTGGTCTCCCATGTCTCCCGCCCTAAAAACGTATAAAATAATGTGTTTGAGAAACAGCCTTCACTATAATTGAGATTAATTTCCCAATCATTGATTGACTCTTTATGGGATTGCAAATATTTGCAAACTAATGCATTGTAAGAGCCTATTGCAAGAGTCGATTACTCTTAAATTATACTCGAAGAAGTATAGCACCATTCGAAACATCATTCGCTACCTTTTTCAGTAATATTAGGGATTTCCGTTTGATTTTTGCGGCTTTCGAGTGGTGCACTGTCCGAACTACGCGACACAATGCATTCATACTTGGAGTGTGCTCACGGAACTTGGCTTCCTTCCGAACACTGAGTGGTTTCGATACGATCACAAGGATGGACACTGCAGTAAAAAGTGCAAATTCCCCAAAAAATCAACGGGAAATCATCATGTTTTTGTTTCACTAAGGACACCCTCCAGCTGGAACTGGGTCGGCTTTGTCGGCTGAAACTGGGATTCCTCGGTCGACGTGTTATAGAATTATCACCAATATACTGAAGATGAGGAAAATCAATGCAAAATGGGTTCCCCATAAACTGAGTGCTGACCAGATGAAAATGCGTGTGGAGTGTTCGACATCTAATTTGAAGACTTATACGTAACAAACCAGTCGCATGGGTTAGCCTGCATAGACCCCCTGAGAAGGACCAAGCAAAGCAGTAGCTCTGACAAGGTGAAGCAGCAACGTCTGTGGCAGTGCCAGATAGATTCGGACGAAAGGTGATGATGATACTCGCCCTGGATATAAAGGGCGTTTGCTACAAAGAAATATTAGCCGAAAAAGAAAAACTCAGTGCTCGCTGATATCTCGACTTCTTGAAGGGATTGCTGAACAAATGGCGTAGGGGTCGACAGCACCGAGTGTAGTTACTCGACGACAATGTAAGATTTCACCGCACTGCTGAAATTACGGCCTGGATGGAGGGGAACAATATTGAACGATGGCATCAACCCCCATATTCTCCTGATTTAAGCCTATATGATTATGGTTGTTTCCATGCATTAAAAAGGCCAATGGGTGGGATCCCATATGCAACCATCGACTTACTCACAAAAGCAATAGATAAGGAAATTATAAATGGAAATGCAAATGGTAAATATTTGGCTATCTCAATCGGCGTGTGAATAAAGCTGGGGAGTACCTCTAAGTCATACCATAAGATTTTTGTTCTAATTCATTCAGTTCAAAAGTTATTGGCATTTAAAGAGGGGAAAATTCGAACGGAATTCCCTATTAGATTCCAATTGGAGCACCTTACTGGGTTATCTACTAGTGCTGACTGAATTATAAGTTGTGCTCTATTCTATTAATACGTTGGGCGCTAACCCCATTATACGTTCACAATCAGTGAAGAGCTGACGGATGTTGTAGCGTAAAGGTGCGTGCCGTGCTGTTGATCATGAATCACGATTACTATTTATTTAGTAAAATTTTTGTAACTTCATATTTTTCCCAGGTTTCCCAGAATGATCTTTCTGCCGCTGTTGGGCATTCCAACTTTAATTTTGGTTATGCCTCACCCATTGGGTAACTTGCATGAGATGTGGGTCAATACGTGTGCCCTTTTCTTTCTATATACATATATATATATAGTCAATTGTTTAAGTTCATCGTTGGTCTGTGCCAACAGCGCTTTCGAGCTTACGCTGCTCGTATCTTACTACGATAGTCGCAATATTCTCCGAGGTGCGTCTGCTGGTTGTTGTTCCAGCATTTTTCTCGTGGCCACAGACCAGAAACGAAATCCTTTATCGCGGCGAGCTAATCTCGAGAGTTGCCTCATTGGGGCGACACTTACGATATAATGTGGTGGCGTATCGTTGAATGGGTCGGTGTAGCTACAGTCGATTTCTGTCGACCAGATATCGATCTATCACTCTGATTAGATGCTCATTTGATAGATTGGCGATCGGATTCAATTCTCTAAAGTTTCGTGTCGTCGCCTATTCTATGCTAACCGTGTGTGCAGGCAGTTCTCCGGTATATTGGTTAGTGCTGCGCTATTGTTTAGAGTAGTCGATTGTGAGATTTTAAGTATTGCTGGTTCCTGAGTAGTGATATAGTGTTCTTGCGGAACTCGTATATTTCGCAAGTTGATCCACTATGGGTGCAACTGTGAACGTCGGTCGAATGCCATAGCCTTTCGCAAGCGTTTGCTTCTAGCAGCGCAAAGTAAACATTGCCGGTGTCGACATGACGTTTGTTTAATTCGAATATTATTCAATTGCTGTCGTGCAACATCGCCATGAGTCGATCGACCTCGTGTTTGCTCAGCCAGATACCACATGCGACTATTCGTATTTTGTATGACCTTGCGTCTGTGACCGTGATTAATTTAGTAGTTCAACCGATATTATTGCAATGTCATATATCTCTATTTCATTTTGTCGTTCTCTCTAGGAATTCACTAAAGTGGCGCTTATCTTGCCACTCGGTTAGGAATCGTGTTAGTAACGTAATCTATTATTACTTGGGAGCAAAGCTGCTGCTCAGTTGCACGTAAGCCGTTATAGTTGTCGCGTTGCCCCGCTGCATAAATCCAGTTATTGCGTTCACCCATTCGAATCTTTCACTAATCCAATAGAGTAGTACTCAGTTAAAAAAAGTCTAACACACAACACAACGTAAACGCCGATCAGGATTTTACACTGCGCGGTTACCTTACATTTTGAAGTAAACAGTTAAATGATATTAGCCTTGCTAATATACAAATAATTGACTCGTCTGCTGAACACAGGGGAAGACAATAATTCCGTTATTGTAACAGTGACATGTAGCTTGGGATCAAACTCTGCAAGAAGCGGAGAATCTTTAATAGATGTTTATCATCTTGATTGCTTTATCTGTGTCTTCTGGCCAGGTGCGCCCGGGGTGGAAAATAAGCAAAGATGACTCCGACAGGTCTTCCATAGTACTATCTAAAGGTCAAGTTCTGAGGCCTGTCACATAGGGATGCAGCTGAGGGTCAGCTCAAAGAGCATTGAAGTACAGTATTCTTGTACAGTATTTAAGTGTACTTCATAAGTCATTTTTGCACTCTATAACAAAATTTAGTCGAATAGTGAGAGAGAGAGACACAGCCTCTCTAGGGCGGAGGGAGATAATAGAATAGGGAGGGGGGAGAGAGATACAGCCCCACGAATGGCTGTCGCTAGATTTGTTTTTCTTAGGTTGGACATCTATGCTCGTGTTCTGGTCTAGGCCACACCACCAATGCAGACTCAGCTGGTGTGCAACTCGGTATAGAATAATTTAAAAGGGTACTCGAAAGTCACGTAAAAGGCACATCCTCGAATAAAACCCCGCCAGCTTACACGGACGCCAGATCAAAACCTGCAGATATAATAGAGGCGTGTCACTTAGGGGAGCAGATGAGGTTCAGCTCAAAAAACTGTTTCTTTGCACAATACTGAAGTAGACTTCATAAGTAATTTTTATACACTAAGGCAAATTTTCCTAGCTGATTCCGAGCCAACACTGTAACCGTAAGACTATACGAGTGGTACAGGCAATCATACTGAAATAGAGTTTTAGCATTTTATAAATCTTTTATAGATAGACTACGCCCGTGTTGCCGTTGTTTTTATACCAATTCTCACATAGCTATAGCTCAGTTGCATATGCCCTATTGCACAACAGTTGCTCTGCCACAAATCCAGTTTTGAAACTGGAATGTACTAGTAATGAAATTGCATTTATTGGCAACTAGGGTAACCATGGTGTACGAATCCAGTTGTCGTACACCATGGTTTACAGGGATTACAATTCCATAACCTTTAAGCACTTCTTCTCAAAGAGAGAAAAAACCCATTTTTGTAACAGAAGTACTCACCGATCGTTGACATGAAATCTGGAGGACGTTTATAAATGATTTTCTCAAGAATTCCCTATGTTACGACCACTCTTCACTTTTCGATGTAAAAATACACAAGATGTCTATACACCCTTTACCTACTATGAGGAGAAGAAGAAAACCTAATTAATTGTAATATGCAAGTTTAATAAAAAGTGGTACTGGCTTCTGACAAATTAAAGTAAATATCCAATAATTTACCTAAATTCAAAGTCATTGTGCTTTCCAGGATGAAATATCTGTCAGTCTACACAAAAAGCGAAAATACGCTCTGCATAGATATTAGTATAGGAGAGGACCAGACAAGCAATCGAATTTTTGCATTATACCAGAGTGACCTTCGGTCGTCCTCCACTACGCCAGTCTTGTCGTAAATTTGATCGATTTTAAATCTGATTCTCCGCCCAGCGTAAATTCTATTTCCGACGTGCGGCTGCTCAAAATCTTCTGTACGAATTCAATACTTCCGCTTGAACATAACAGTGATTGCATGACTTTTGTGCAATTATCTCGTTCTCCCGTTTCAGATAGCACCCTAGGCAGTTTCCATCAAACCGATCAATTCTCACATTTATCATTAACCATATGTAAATAAATACCATTTTGGCCTCAACGGTTAAAAAAAATTGTCTTAAGCGGTCGACTCAATTGAACTTTTAGGTTGGCCGATAGGTTATGATCGCCATCTTTGAGACTTTGTAGTGTCATTAATATAAACCACATGAATTTCAAATTTGGTAGACTATATTCAAATTATTTCCGCATCATATCCGTGTTTAGCAGCATCTAACAAAAATTGGCAGCGCCACCCACACTTGATAAATAAATGCAATATTTAAGTTCAATATTTAATATTTTTAAGCGTAATATTTAAAAGTACTTCCTCAGGGACAATTTTTTATACAGTAGTTGTCTATATAACCGTCACTAGCTCCTCTAACCCCAGGTAGCAGTTGACGAAAATCGCTCTAACATATATTTTTAAGCTCCCTCCAGAGGCTTCTTCTTTATTTCATATGTCACAGGGTGTTCGATCAACGGCTTCGAAGTCGCCTCATCTAATCATGCGACATTCATCGCAGACAATAAGCGCTCCCGCGCGAAATGAAACCACCGTTTAGATTTTTTTCTATGTGTTGCAGCCCCCATGAGTTGAATTGTAGGTTTCAATCGAGAATGTTCTGTTCAGCCTCCGGACATCAATGTCGCCTTTCATCAACCATCGCTGCAATAGCCTCTTTTCTGATGGCTTTAACCTCGACGAGGGGAAGGTTGGTAACAAACGTTTTTGCTGTTCCTCTCGGGGCGTCGGCGAAAGTCACCACGCATCTGCATAGCGGTGCTCTTGATTTTGAGGTGTTGATCGTCAGAGATGTTCTAGCTTATTGCTTATTCCTGGATTTAGACTAAGTATATATAAGTGCTTTATTATGATGGACGCACTGCTACAGTACATTGTATTGGTCTTCGGAAGCTAGTCGTCCTTGTCGCGTGAGCCATGGCATCTTCGAAGCAGTTGTATATGTTTCAAGGGGTAGTAACCTCTCCTGTCATTAAAATAATGACGAATCGATCATGAATCGCTTTAGGCGAATTTGAGTTTGTCAATGATCATCTGCATTAAGTGCTTCTCTGGGCAAGTAAGCTTCATTTAATTTTAGAAAAAGGACTCCATTTAGAAATTCAAACGATGTGGATCATTGAGCATTGCCGCATAGACACGCGAGAGTATATGAACTTGAAAGTAGTTTAACGAATCTGGTATTGGTTATCCCTGTTTTCTTTGAAGTCAAGAGTTTAGTACGCAGAGTAATGTAAAGTACTGGGATGCTAATATCAATGTAGAGCGTGAAAATATACTTGTTGTTTTTAGGTTGAAGGGCGCTCTCCTCATTGTTGTTCATATTCGACCGCTATTCTTACTTTTGCCGGGTCTCAGATTCTATTTGCGGCTGCTCTAGACAATGAAGACATTTTTTCTTTAAAGAAATGTTCGAAGGTACATGGATAGCACGCTAACACAAAGTTTGAACGAAGTTGAACTGGATGACAGAGGCACTGAAATTAACAATGGGACTTCACAACAATCATCTAAACTAGAATTGCGTTATGCAGTCGTGAAGTGAGTGATTATAAAAGAAAAATGCACTGGCCGCTTCAGTTTCAAAAGTTGAAAAGTATGATATATAGAATAGGGAACTATATACAGTTGGTATTGTTCCAAATGGGTCCTGCGGGTGGTCCAGAAATCGAGTTCTAGTAGTGAATTTAGATATAATAGCTTCGGATTTCTCTCTCTCTCTCTCTCTCTCTCTCTCTCTCTCTCTCTCTCTCTCTCTCTCTCTCTCTCTCTCTCTCTCTCTCTCTCTCTCTCTCCCTCCCTCCCTCCCTCTATCTCTCTCTCTCTCCCTCCCTCTATCTCTCTCTCTCTATCTCTCCCCCCTCTCTCTCACTCACTCTCTCTCTCTCTCGCACTATCTGTCTCTCTCCCTCTCTCCCTCTCTCACTCTCTCTCTCTCTCTATATATATATTTATATAATATCTAATAATATCAGCGGTCGATATTTTCGTTTATCTGCATGCACTCTCCTCACCGATTACTTGATTCCTCCGCTGCCTGCGATACACTTCGGTCATTCTCAACCTGTTACGCTTGGGGCTTGTTCTCACTGGTTTTCTCATCCACGCTGGGCGTCGCATTTGCTCTCTGCGTTGTTAGGGACTTCGGGTTGCTCTTATTAATGTTTCGTCTTCGAAGCCTCGCCATCGTTCATGGGGTCGTCAGGTTTCTTTGCGGGACGTTATCAGGTACCTCTCTGGATTACTCCTTTCACAAGGATCGACCCTTTCGACCAGCCGATACGATGATCAAAAGATCTGGGCCGTCAGAAACGTGGAGAAGCATGCGAGATTCGTGAACCTTTGACTTCAAATCCGGCCACCACCCTTCGATGCCTTGAATCTGGTCGCCACGTTTAGCTTATACCACACCAATGGCGGCCCGCGTAGATGCCTCCTGATATATATATATACAGTGGTGTGAATAAACATAGCCCACCCCCTATATTTCAACAATCGTTACAAAGAATACACATTTGAGGCATTTCTTCTGTGCCAGATTAATGTACGTGTCAAATAACATATTTACCACAAAGAACAGCGCATACAACATCGCATGCAGCCTGCTACAACAAAATGTGTCATATTTCGGTGGTCAAAAATGATAGACACACCCTCAGTTATCGAGTGTTTTCGCTGAATTAATCCAGTTTGTGTTGAGCATTCAAGCAGTACTGTAGTCACGGGACGCGCTTCGAACCTTACTGATGCAGAGAAAGCAGTTATTACCGCTTTACATAGAGCAGGAAAGACCCAGACTGCAATTGCCATAGAAATTGGCAAAAATCGTCACGTAGTGCAAAATTATTGACGCGGTCTATCGAAATATGGTACTAATAAGTCTAAAGGACGTCCACGAAAGAACAGGCAGCGAACTGTCATGCATATCTGTAGATTGGCCTCGAATTCGACCATAAGTTGTGAAGCAATCAGGCAAGGGTTAACCCTTCAGGTTCATAGATCAACAGTTTTAAATACAATTAAGCGTTATCCGCATATCATACGGGCGCAAATGAGAACAACACCTCGTCTTCAACAACGCCATATGATTGCCCAACTAAACTTCGCCCGCAACATTATGGACGTGACTGGACATTGATGAATATTGGGGCAACGTTTTTTTAAAAAGTGTCCTGAGGGTGTAAATCTATCTAAAAGGTACTATGTTGTTTCAAATCGTCTCCAGTGACGAGAAGAAGTTAAATTTGGATGGGCTAGATGGATTTAACGGTTACTGGCATGATGTACGTAGAGAGTCGCGGTACTTCTCGAAGCACATGTTCGGCGGAGAGTGCTTTATGGGTTGGGAAGCTTTGCAAACTTGGATTCACTTTCATCTCATCTCAAATGAATCGCGAGGACTATCAGCAGATGTTGACCAACAACCTACTACCATTTAGTAGCAGATTTCACCTACTTCCAATTGTTTTCTAACAAGATAACGCTTCAATTCACGTCAGCGCTAGTACACATGCGCGGTTAAGACGGCATGACATTGGTACCCTAGAGTGGCCAGCATGTTCTTCTTAGCTCAACCCGATGGAGAACCTCTAGGGCATTCTTATCCGAAGAGTATACGCGTCGAATCGACAGTATACATCCGTGGAAACACTAAAAAAGGCGTTGTTGGAGGCCAGGGGAGATGTCAGCAACCGGATCCTGCTAAATTTCGTTGATAGTATGCCAAACCGAGTCTTTGACGTTATAATTAGCAAGGGTGAGTCCACACGGTACTGATTAGCACAAGAAAACAAGAACTAATTCAGCGAAAACACTCGATAACTGAGGGTGTGTCTATCATTTTTGACCACCGAAATATGACACATTTTGTTGTAGCAGGCTGCATGCGATGTTGTATGCGCTGTTCTTTGTGGTAAATATGTTATTTGACACGTACATTAATCTGACACAGAAGAAATGCCTCAAATGTGTATTCTTTGTAACGATTGTTGAAATATAGGGGGTGGGTTATGTTTATTCACACCACTGTATATATATATATATATATATATATATATATATATATATATATAAAATAATATATAATATATAACTAATTAAATAGAGAGATTCATTAAAGTGTCGCTCATTCGTGGCTACACTTGAGGTCTCCATAATAGCAGAATTGTTGTTCATTTTATAGAGGTCAACATACCCCGTCATCATGAATAAAGGAATACAAGCAATGCTCGAGCTAAGCATATATAAATACCTATTTGTGATACAGCATTCAGTTATGAAAGGTCAAAAATATTATTATCTCTTATGTATGAAACTGATTTCTAGAACGGGCGACGCAGGTACATTTGTAAATATTTATTGTTTATAGTCTCCTAGTGAACTAAGAAACCTTCTGAAGGAAATTGCAATTTAATACAGCATTGACTGGATCTGTGTGTTATAGGCCAATGGAAATATATTCGATGGAAACTGTCTGTGTCTAACGGTTCATCAAACGCGTCATAGGCAGACGTTCGTGTGTTATAATAATAATAATAATAATAATAATAAAGAATAGACAGGCTCAAATCATTCGGAGTAAGGCATTGTACTTTGTCACCAAAAAACAAGGCGTGTAGGCACCGCTAATAGATAATACCAGCGTCGCCGGCCACGGTTCGACAAGCAGGTTAGCATACTCGGGGTCGCCAACGTCAGGCAACATGACCATTATTTTTGTTGTCATAAAGAAGAGGTACCAGTGAATCGATGTCGAAAGTCGACCATTGCCTGAGTCCCACTATCACCTTCGCTAGTTCGACGCGAAGAACACTGGAGGAAAAACAAACGGAAGCACCGAGGCGTCAGGATGGCTAATATAATACCACATAAAGATAAATGGGATTACCTAATTGACCTACTTGACGTAGCTACACCTAATCCAACAAAATATTGACTGGTGACTCAAACATCAATCTCCGATGCTATATTGAGACTAAGTCTACCTCGTTCCTTGCTTGCTCAAGAAGCCGACTACAAAAGGGACGGATCTGGCACCTACTGGGATGGTGTGTGTTTGTCCCAGTCGATCCCGAGAGAAATGGATTGGTCCGCATTCGTCTGACAGACGCAAAGAAATTAGAATGAATTAGGCATTATCGGCTCTCAATGATTGGTCCTCTCTTTCTCGTTATGTACATTCACACATTCCTTGGGCATATAACATCCTGCATACACAATGTAAGCATATTTATACTCAAAGTTATCGACATTATAATTATTATCTATTGATGTTTGTTGGAACAGTCAGCTCTTCGGTACGCTTTCGAACGCTCTCCACGACATAGAATAAAGTGTTTTAGGGTCCATTGGCAAATTGACCTTGAATGCTCTCACTGTACACGACCAACAAGCAACAAGCCACGAGCTATACTTTGACGGTATGATGATCACAATGACATCGTGGTGGTGGTGGGGGGAAGGGGTCTAAGCAGGGATGGAATCCACAGCATCGTGTACGTGCATTCATCATCAAGTTGAATGAGGTGTTGCGTGTCACTCTATTGTCGTACAAGGGTCCAACAATTCTGCTAAATTTAGCTCCGCGCTGAAACTGCTTAACCTCCTTTTCTCTTCAGATGATCTAATATGAGGTAGGTCATGACGTAAATAGATGTAACAGCAGACATCTACGTTTTACACATATTTCTACCGAGCCAGATTCTGAGACCCGTGTCGTTGCCGCAGATGAATGCGCTAATTTCTATAGTGTTTTCAATAAGCCTTTCAAGTAGTAGGCATATATAATGAAGGTCCTACAAGAAATTATGAAGTCTGGGGGTGTCCTAGGCCACCTCAGACTATCGAGAGTTAACCTGAAAACGTTTAGTTAGTCCAATACTTACGAATCCAAAAATGCCGCTTGCGGGCTCACCACAGTTTATAATATTATGTATGTGTTTATAATGTTTATGTGTTTTTTCCAATATGCGGCGGAATAGCGCAGAACTAACAAAACAGAGTTAAAACCGTGAGCCGTCAAGTTCAAATCAGCGAGAACACGTACGAACCGAGGCAATTTTAATACTTACTGGTTTGTTAATTAGATCATTACCTCTCTTTATTCTTTCTTAGTATCGAATACTTGCAGCATCATCTGTTCTAATATGCACTTGTTTTTAATCAAACCATCAATATAAACACTTCTTCTACTTTCGGCTTAGTTAATTAGGTTAATACCTTCCCTTTATCCTATCGTAGTATCGTGTACTGGCAGCATCATCAGATCTGATATTCACTTTTTTAATCAAATGATAATTATAAATAGATGACTACTCTGACCGGTTAGCTGGACCTGATAGAGAATATTATTCTATTTGACCTTTGCCGATGGGAATTCCAGCTTTCTCAGCAGGTGTCGTCGGTGGCTCAGCAGATTCCACAACTCAGAGTCTCGTTCATTATTCAATATCAAAGAAATAATATTCAGTGAGGCTGTACTTACCAACGTGCAACCATAATATTGCTGGAAGATTGCTCTTCCACAATTTACAAAAACAGACACGGACGCGTCTCTAGTCTGACATGTGGGCGCCTGTAATGAAGCGGCAGCGGCGACGGAATGAACATACATGACAAAGTAATAACTCATTCAAGGAAATGCACCTAAATTATATTCTCCCTATTCTTTATCGCTGGATAACTTTATCCTGATCGACTATTTCATGAAGCCATTATTTTCTATTTAAAATATTTCTTGTTAGGTTTTGCCGATTAGACCCGTTCCAGACAGTGTAAACATATCATCGCTTGTACTGCTATTTGGTTACAGATAAGAATAGAAATGTATTGGCTGTGACTCAACCCGGAAAATTCATTAAATCGATAAGAACAAAAATAATTAGTAGTAAAAAAATCGGAAATTCAATTCATTTCAAATTATATACTCCTTTATTAACCAAAAGAGGTGGTACAATATTTAATATTTGCAGCGTCATATATAGTGTGGCATCAGCGTCAATATGTTGGATATGTTGAGATACCTAATGAGAGTTTTTAATGAACCGGCATCATAGGATAAGGTCCTTAGCAGGGTTCCTAAAATAATTATACCTGGCTCAACGTGAGTGAAAAGCGTGCTAGCGGACGAAAGGCTAATCATATTGAGATAAGACCGCGTTTTCTCGTTGTATACCTGATCGTATTTAATACTGCCATCGTGACTACCTAATTGAGAACACGGATTGATTATGAGCCGGCTACTACGGTGAGCCGGTTCAACAGAAGATCATTTATTTGATGGATACATGTGGATGAGCGAAACCAGCTGATGTAGCTAGTCGGGCTCTCCCAAGAAGTTCGATTTAAATTCTCAGAGAGGCAGTATTAATGTCACAACTTTACCCGCACTTATTATTATTTCATAGTTTCGATTCTAAGTATATTTTGCAGGGCTTTTAAGGGGGGGTGTTGGCATGCTAATGCATGCCAACACCATGGCCGCCCCCCCTATGGAACTGTTGACGATGTTCAACAGCACCACCCTTCCCGGTATCGCTTATCGCATTACTTCAGTAAAGGGTGGTGAGATGTGTACAAGCCCAGCCACGAGCACCACACATCCTCCTCACCGTACGGACATGACGTGGTTAGCTGACTCTCAGCTGCTTTTACTTCTCTCTCACTCTCTCAAGACCAGACTTTCTCTCAATACCTCTGTCCACTTCCCGTCTGTGAACAGCTACTGTGGTCAATAGGGTGTCTGTAGAAAGCCCCGTGTATGTAAACATGCAGTATTTATGACGCATACAGGGGGTGTACGGTGCCTTCCTTTCTGCACAGTGGTAGCTATGCCGCAGACCACATTAGTTGCCACTACTACTTAACAAATCTTATTGCGGAGATACTGCCCATAAAAGTAAATATGACTCCACTCAGATTTGAACCTCAGACTCCACAAAACTCCCTTTTTGGTACTGCCTACCTTGTCCACCACGCCATGCCCGCAGGCTATATTTTGCAGGGCTGGCTCAATCGAGAATCCTCTGGATTAAATGAGACACTCACCATGCACGGGCGTTAGGAAACTTTTGGGGGACAAAGTACATGTTGATCACATGTAACAGTTGAGTTCCAGTTGATTTCCTCTTCGTTAATCCATGTCGGTCATTGTCCAACAGACTTTTAGAGGAGAGATAGCTGTAGATATGTGCTACATTTTTCTCAAAAATAAGGCATGCAATGAAACCTTGAGCCGTGCATCTGCAGTTGGTTGTTACTTTTGTCTTTGCCTTTATGAACACGTGTCACTGTCGATCGTCGAGAATAGCCGGGAACAATACCAGGCGTGTGTGGTAACTATTACCGCTGTGGCACTGCCATTGCTTAGTAATAATTTCGAACCGGGTAAAGACATTCACTACACCCAATGCAGCTGAATTGAAAGTTCCAATTGCTAAATCGGATCCGTAGAATCGATAGATGTGTACCACATTTTGTTACAAACCAGGAAAAAAAGAAGTAGCCGACCTTAACGCCAAAACGTTCTATGTAAAAATAAACTATAATATTTACTTTGAACTTTCAAACGAGAACTGTTCCGCAAAAAAACGACTTGAGATTTCCTAAGAATATAAGTAATCTATGCGACTGGATCGATAGATGTCTTCTGAAAAAGCAATACCTGATAGTGTTGTTCCCTACTTATGAGCATCATTAAATACTATCATACTTACGTATATCATTAATTTATTATTATACTTACATTGCCTAGAAGGGTTATGATGCCTTTATTGATACTGTATTTTCTGCCAAGTGCCGAATCAGTTTAGATTAGTCACACATTGAAGAGCTTCAAGCTACCGTCTTAATCAATCAGCCTGCCAATTCTATACGAAAAGCTCGTTAAGTAAATGCAATAGAAGTCAACTCTCCTATTTTAAAAAAGGGTCCAGTCATAAGGAGATCACTCGCGGCAACATATCAATCAATGTGATCCACCAGGATTTTTTCAAAATAGAGGCACGCTATCGAGCCCCAGGCAATGGGCCTTTAGTTACCGACATTACTCATGTTTTTCGCTTGGTGGAAGGAGGAGACGATTGAAAGCTTGAAACTGCCAGGCATAAGTACATGCTCATAGGAGCAGCAATAACCTAATTTTAAGAAGGGGCGCCTTTTCGATAAATCTTCTCTGTAAGAGCATGCATAGATTTAACTAATGAGAGAAACTGATCATTCACTAACTGAGCGACATCGATGAAAGAAGTCACGCCAGGATACGTTCAGCAGCCTTGTTTGGACATCGCCAAACATTCTATCCCAAAAATTGTATCCTCAATCATCGTTTCAAGGTCATCGATAATGACGGGCTAGGTGATGAGCAGAAGGTCTAGAATTGGGTGTCCGTACAGGGGCGAGGCGACTAACTGAAAAAGGCCATTGAAAATATACGATTCCCGGTCAATGTTCTTCAGACCGAAATCCTCGCAGATGACAATGAGAAAGTGGTATCATAAATGGAGTCAAATACTCGTGCGTAATCGGAAACTCTTCGCTCGAAGACCGCGCGTTATTTGTGGGGTAGCATAATGCAAAACGCACGATACTGTCCTTATTGACATTAACTGCAGCCGCTTGTCTGGGGCAGCCACGGATCTTGGAAAGGAAATTGGACGAACTTTGTCATAGGGAAAGGTAGTCGTTGACGAAAAGTGACGATGTGCGGTCAGTGGCAGGAGACGTTGCTTGGCAAGCATCTTTGGAGCCTATATCAGAGCAGACAATCTGCTACACGATACGGTGCTTTGCGCGGGCGGTATTTCTGTTACGTGTCAGGTCATTTAAACCAAGATGAAGAATCATTTTGAAGCAAAGTAATTAGATCAATGACAGCATTGATTGCCGGGTCCAGTCGTGTACCTTCGTTTCCCTCTATGTTTCTTCTTAGTAGTCAACCTTCGCATCTGTGAAAGGGGCCATGTCGAGCAAATTCGAGTCACGGTAAATTATTATATTATAACTTTGTCACGGAGGGGGGAGAGGCTCGATGGGGTCTCATATATCGAGGATAGGTTTGCATTGAGGCTGAATCTATTACCGATGTAGCGTTTGTTTTTGTACACCTACATTCGACTACTGTCAGCACAGCAGCAGTAGTACCACACCCATTCGATGTCTGATGTGACTTGATGAAGAGCTCGCACCCAGAGATACAGGCCGACATTCACTATATGCACTCAACGGACTGGGCAACAATGGCTACCTGATGAGTAGCAGGTGTGCTTCTCTCTGGGGAAGGGAACATTGGGAAAATGGTGAATTGCGGGAGCAGATGCAAAGTACAATCGGTCGAGCGGGCACTAAACAATGGAACAACTCGAAGATGGATGTTGGATCCGATGGGAAAATCGCAGGTGGATGTTGCAATAATATCAAAGTATGTCATTCGCTTCACCTCGTGAATTTATGGCTATTTTTTGCAAAGCTTATCGCTCCTTGAGGACACTACACGGTATGTATAATTTTAGATTATTGGCACATGATTTGTGTATTATAGAAGCGAGGTACGACCTTTGTATCGAGAATAATAATAAATACGAAATGGTCCGATACAAGTACTTTTTTATATGGACGTTATGTGTATGCCAACGTGTTGATTAGGTATTACAATTCTGCCAATATCTCCTTCACTTTAATCACACAATTGAGACTCGTTATCTGTAGTCACTTTGTAACACTTAAAATCGTCCAGAATGATGCTTTAAAAGCAATATTTGGCAGAAGCCATGGGGTCTCTGTCAGCGATTTATATACCTCTAACGATCCGCTCTGCGTCGATAAACTCCACAGTATGCGTGTAGCTCTGCTTTCCTCTATGGTGTCGAAGAAGACATAACAATTCCACAAGGGATCTCCTTCCAGCTTACCGCCATCGTCAGTCGCTCTAACTGTCGCGTTACCACGTTTTTAATATCTTCAGTTGCTAACGAGTCAAGTAGATATGTTCTCTCGCCTGTAGCCGTTTACCGTCACTCTAGGGCTCCCTTCCCTGAGAGATATTCTCGCTTACGTCGGTGAAGAAATTTGTCAAAGGATTGTAAAACATGTCAATAACATGTAATGTAACTTCAGCGTTATCAGGACTTTAGTCCCAGTTATAAACCGAAATTTGTGTATTGTATTGTAACATGAGCTGAGCTAATGGGATGAAGGACTTTTCAATAATTTCACCCATTGCAATGGCGGTCGGACCCCGCCACACTGGATGTGAGCTATGGAAATTTTAATATTGGAGTGGAGTGTTTAGTGGACGAATGGAAAACCTGAGGGTTTGTCCCGTTTCATAAGTGCGTGTTGTTTTTAAATAGTTTTTTAGACAGAAGGCGGAAATGCGTTACGCGTAAACGGTCACCACCTTCACATATGGACCGAAAGGTGTCGGACTCACCGCAGATGTTGTAAGCGGCAAGAAAGACGGCGTTACTGACTAAAGCTCCAGGTTTTCAATAATCTGAAAACTTCACAATTATCTCCCTTAAGCTTCACTCTGCCTCTCGTGGCTCTTCGCATAATAGTACTAATTAAGAAATAAATTACACTATTATCCTTATCTGACCCTCAGCTGTTCCCCTATGCGACAGGCCTCAGCTCTTAACCTTTTAGGTATTACTATGAGCCTGTCGGGGCCACCTTTGCTTATTCTCTTCGGTGCGAGTAAGTATTTTAAATTGTATATTAAAAATAAAAACAAATTCTACGATAATACAATTATTTATTGGCTATGAAGCTTAATTTAAATAAATATATTATTAAAAATAATGTAAATATTTCTTAAAACTATTCATTTATTTTTTTTTATAAAATTCCTAACTGAGGATAGGAGTGGCGGATGTCTACCGGAATATTTTGCCGGGGTCACCCGCCTGGTTCCCCGCTGCGCGCTCTGTTTCGGTGTCCAGTACGATCAAACTTTGGAACAGAGGTGATCAAATTCATTCGGGGAGCGCTTCTCACTGCTTCAGACGGCAGTTCAATTTGAATGCAATTCAAGATGTGCTTAATTAACGGCAACGCAATATTACAACGCTGAAGTTCTCGAAAATATGAAAATAACACAGGCAGATAATGTGAGTAAACTCTTTCACTTACGAGACGTTCGTCTACCATAAGCCTGGACATAGATGCTCCTGTATACACAATGGGCCAAGTACCATCCGATATCACGCGGGTCACTAGCAATCACTGGTGATAGTTTCGCTTGGTGACTTCTTCGCGCGTTGTATCATAGTGTCGCTTTTGTCGTGTAATAACCTTACTGAACGAACAACCTTCTGTTATGAGATCACACGAAAAAACATGCGACCTAAATCATGTCTGATTTGGGCAGTGTCGTTTCCAATGTTCGTTTTCAATTTAACTGCTTATAGATATTGGCAACATTGGGCATGACAACGCTCAGAGAATTCTAATGGTATTACATTTCTATCTAACTAGTTAATTGTGAATATTCACAGTGCCTGGGAGTTCAGTGAGAATACTAAAGCATAGCAGGGAGTAAGCACATCGAAAGCACCACATATGTAGCCATTTGTTCATGGCTTTTAAGTAAGACATTGTCGATATAGTTAACTGTCTGCTCAGAGCATGTAGTGGTGATATTTTTATAAACGGTGAGAATCCAGGAGCGTACATGTTGTAATACAAATGATTCCGCGCTGTTCGTGATTTACCGAAGTATCTCCACATTAAAATCGTCATTCAGTATGGTAAGTAATTTGTTAGGGTATTTTGGTGGAATGCAATTAAGTACTTTGTTCAAATGTTAATTTAGTACTTTGCGTGTTTGCATTAAAATTGTAAATAATCGTTGCGCAACCACGTTGGCCTTCGTAAACCTGCCTGATGAGGCAAAATGGTGCCACCCTCTCAATTTATTCCTCTGGAGATGGACAGTCTGGTATATCCCTGTATTTGGCAGTCTATTGCTAGTGAAATGTGACATGTTTTCCTATTAAAAGGGATGTATTGCCCCTAAATATAATTGAGTTTTCTGAAAAACAAAACTGAAAACTAATTACACAATGTTGCCAAATATTATCATACATTGTTATTATTATTATTACTATTAGTATTATATTCTATTATTTAGCCCGATGTTAGAATGATGTAAGCAAATAAGAAAAACTACGTTTGGCAATGTCACCTCGATATGTGATCATTTTTCGTTATATGGAAGCATCAGGATCGTTATTATCGTCAGTATAAGGCAAGTAGCCGTTGAAACCCAACAGGTGTTGGTCAAAGAAAGCAGCATTGCTTCACACCAATCTGCTTGTCACCGATTGGGATCAACTTACTGTTTCAAACAGTCACCTTATATCGAGGTTATGTGCAACACTTTCCATGAGACAATTCTTATTCGTATAAATCTATACCTTTTCTAAATCACACATGGAAGGTTGTTGTCCCAAGTACTGAGACCTGCTCCTTGTGTTGCACGATAAGCTATGGAGGTAAACAAGTCTCTCGGATAACAAGAGCATTGTTAAGTCTGGGGATTCTGCAACGTTTTTTGGGTACGTGTCGACTTGACTCAGAGTAAAAGACTACCTACCTTCTGACCACTGCCGAAGGCACCAATGCAGTAAAGGGGCGAGAGATAGCAAACCTACAATGGGAAAACCTTAACAAGAGGGCTAATTCGATCATAGCTTCTACAGCTCCCGTGTCCGTCCTATCTGTGTGCGATTTGTGACTGAGATTGATCTATCCGAGGTAGCCGTATATAATCAACTTAAGAACTTAGACCCAAGAAGAAGTAGCAACCCTGAACTTCTTTCGGCACTCTTGTTCTCGAAGACGGCTGTGAGTATAGCTAAACTCTTCAGTTACGCCTACCGGCGGTCACTGGAAGAGGGGCGCGTGCTCACACTTTGCCGGTCTGCGCGAATCGCCCCATTGCATAAAGTTGGCAAATGAACCGACCCAATAACAGACGTCCTGGATCCTTAGTCCACATCATTTAATACAATACTATTGAACTGAGCTCGCGTCAACAGTTATCATAGAGGCCGATTTATCATAGCTTGTATTCTTGGCTTCCTCATAACACTGCCCTTTTTGCTAACGAAGGAACCGTTTTGAAGCTATCTACACGGATTTTAATGGTGCTTTTCAAACGAAACAACAGGAGACCATCTTATTTCTTTTGTCTTATAGAGAAGCTAGTCCCCATCGAATCGCATGGATCTCCGACTTTCTATGTGAAAGAAGATTTGAAAGGAAGGTCAATGCTTTGCCGTCCAGAATTGGCTACGGGCCTGTTACATGCCCCAAAGGATGGTGTTGATTGATGAGCGTACTGGTTCTTCTGTGAGTCTGTTAAGTGTATCCAACTATAGCTTGTCTAATACTATTGTCTGTACTACTTGTCTGTTAGCTTGTCTAGTAATGTGAAACTGATGATGCGCATTAACAAAGACGTAGAGCTCCAGACAAATGAAGACTGTTAGACAGTGTTGATCACTCTGCTGCTGGATATAGAGGTCTTTCTCTCTAAAGTTTTAATATGCCCATCTGAAGCTAAAAATGTGATAAAAATGTATCCTTAAGCGGCAAGTGTAATCTAGCCCGCTTCTTATTCGAATTGCCATTAATAGGCGACAAGTCGAAAACTGCCGATCAAAATCTATTTCTAAAAATATTACGTGATGAATCTCTATTTGATGGTTCTGTTTGACCTGATTCATGGCTTTGCGGTCAAGCCCAAGCCACTGCTCGCTCCAGAAACTTAATTAATTATATGTCCATATGGCGGATCGCACATTTATCAAGTCGATTTCTTACTTCCGTTTGTTGTAAAGATCAATTTGCGGAAATGTAACTGACTACTGATCGAGCTTACACAATAGATACATTTGAGTTGTCATACTTTTTTCATTGTCCAATAATTGGGCCTAGTCATCAAAAGCGTGTTACCTGTGCGCTCCAACTGTCACGAAATTAAATAGATGGAAAGGTAGATTCTACCCGTGACCAGTGACTATAGAGTGTGGAGAGAGAGGACCATTAATAGCCGAAGATAGTGAAAACACCTTTTGCTAATTATGAGTTATATGAAATTCTTCATTAATTTATTCTATGATAATCGTTAGAATATCAATCTGAAATAATTCTATTACCAGAAATGAATAATTATAATGAAGTAGATTGAGACACGCGGCTCACCCTAACGAGAGAAAGGTTAGTGTATATCACTCAAGGGACAGTTGCATCACCACGAGGACTGTTTGCTGTTATATATCCTCAATGGCCGCTAGAGGTCACTTATAATCCTAGGCATCAGGAGAGTGTGCAAACCAAGCTGCAACTCTATTTAAGGAAAACCACCTGGCCAGGACATACCAAGGAATAGAAAGGGAATCCCAAGTCACAATCGCATAAGGAAAGTGCCACATTTGACTTTCAAACCAACAATCTACACAGCTGATCTAAACGATGAACGTGAAATCAAAATGCAACACCAGCCAAACGTACTATACTTTAACTATTTACATTTCTTGTGTTCTAAAAAATGAGCTACTGACTTCAGAACTCTTTCCGAAATTCCCCTGCACGGAACGCATTCATTCTTCATGAAACCAAATCGTTATATATCAAATATGCACTTTTTTAAGAGGTGTTGAAGCATCGGGCTTGCGAATGAATTCTGCTCTATACATTTTGCTGTTTACGAGCATACAAGTTAAGTGGTAGAGTCTGCCTTAGGAGCCCTTTGTCGCAAGAACGCTGGAGTATCATATATATATATATATATATATATATCAAGTGCACGTGTTGAAATTTATCAACCACTAAAGTATGCAGCTCCTGCCATTAACCTACCCAAGAGAAAGAAAAGTGTTCTACCGCACAGTTTTAGGGTAGGCGCGCGCCCAAACGCCAATCCGTAGGAATGAGGTGATGATGATCTCGTATATTACCGTCTGTAGTTGTACTTAAAAAAAAACCACAGTAGAGTCTCCCGCCGAGGGGAGCCCACGCGCCCACTTCTGTTCTCCGTTACACCAGGTACTATATACCAGCACCTCTCACAGGATTTGTCAGGCAGCTTGTCTCAACCACATAACTCCCACCAGCCGAGACAGTCACGTCCGGCCTTTCCTATACGACCAGGCACATCCATGTTTTCCACAGTTGATCCAATTTATTGTTAGAATCCAGACGTAATGTATTTAAAATTCCCGGATGAGATAAGCAATCCCAAAGAAGATGATCAATGTGAAATACACTGTGATATATTTCGTTATATTATGATCCCAGCTTGTAATAATGAACCAATATAGGACCCTGTCCTTATTAACTCAACTCGATTTTTAGATTTATAATTTCTCACCTTAAGATAAGCCAAGGATATACTTGTAACGCAAAACACACGACAAGGTGGCCACTTCACCCTGTGTACAGTATCCTCTCTTTTTTACCCCGCAGATGTTGGTGAAACAGACTATTCTTGGTATGGTCGGTTACAGCTTTGACCCGATATTTTAAAATAAAAATCTATTTTTCCGGTGTTAGTCGATGTCATGCTGTACAGAAAGACGGCAGCACTTCGGTAGATGTATGTGCGCCCGGCGATGGAGTCCGTACTGAGTTGTCATTTTTCAGTACAGAGAAGAGTTGGGCATTAAACAGGATCTTCTTGATTTCAAACTTACCCTGCCTATCTTATAACGTTAACTACTGCAGCCAACGTAGTAGCTAAGCTGGTGGTAACTTCGCCAAAGACTGTTGGTATAATAGAACAGATTCCGGAGTTGACGAGAGTAGACCGTCAGGTTCAGCTGCGAGATTGCATGATTCTAAATCTTTCTGAAATGACGAACTCGGAGAGAATACATAGAGAGCCTTAGCCAAAGGAAGTCGGACGCATGCCAATGTTACAAAACGAGGATATCAACCTCATATGTGACAAACGTGTCTGTCTAGAAGTGGATGAGGGCCGCATCAGTGATATTGCCGCCTTCACCGAGCTTCATAGCGGCCGAGCGTTTCGTGCCAGAGCTTCACAAAGAAAATTTACTTCGACGATCACCTCGGGAGAAATGGTACTCGAACTTCTTGCTTAAGCAAAAAGCGGCCAAATTTTACCGGGAAGCCCGACGAAACAAGCTGCCATTCTTCTTGTAAGCAGGCATCTGCTAGACCGCATGTGCAAATAGAATATGCCCAGTGAATCAGTCAGCCAGGGAGAGGTGCTCGAGGGTTTTTGTGGAGAAACCAGTCAGAATTCGTGGCCCATATGGTCAAATCAAGGGCGGCCTGGGCGGACGTCATAGACTGAATGGGGCGATAGGTAAGCTAAAGGGGAGTAAGGAGAGAGACAGAAGGGCCCGAGTGAGCCACCAAAGCCCCTCCCCCGAGGGGCCCCGGAGACCCGCTTTGCCTGTCACGGGGGTCTCCTCCTCTACCAGTTTCTCCCCGCGTATTCCCGCTAACATGGGCCGGGGATTAGGTGACCGAGCATCGCCGGACAGCCATAGGAGTACTAGTAGTAGGAGACTAGGGCACCCGGCTGTAGAACATTAGCCGGAGCAGTTACACACCTTCCCTAGAGGTCGAAGGAATTGCAAGCGTATAGCTGACTCTAGGGAAGAAGAGATAAACTCTCAGCAAAAGATGGTTTTATCAGGCAGAGGCGTTTCGTCATCTACGTCACCCTACAGTGGATCGGCCCACCTAAATGGAGATTGTAATGTCTCTGGTGGTGTCCGTGCGTTTGACGAATATTTCCTCCTTTCAAAAAAAGTGGACCAGGCGACGCGATACAGAACATTAGGGTGCCACCTGGTGGAGAGTGGAATTATTTTGCTTACTATTGTAGACAATAGACAATCAGAGGTTTCGTGAGCGGAGTTAGGAGACTACTGGGTCTACTCGTCTTGTTGTATAAAAACGCTCACAATGAAGTCAGGGGAATGGCTCCGACTGAGTCGAGGAAACCCATACCGCTCTACCTTGTAGTCCCAGTTCGATTCTTGATTTTGACAAGAGATGAATTAGGCGAGGCGAATCTTCGCAAAAAGCTCGAACCAGCCTGGGTCTGAGCAGAAATACTAATGGAGCCTGGCTGCTGTTGGGGTTTTCTCCAGTTGATTTTCTCCTGATGTTCTATGCACAAGTGCCTCAAAGAAGCCGTGTAAATGGACCTGGATTGATCTTCAGGTTTTCCTTCAGGCTAGCCTAATGCACACAAAGAGATCAACGATCTGATTGCGCTTCTCAGGATTCGACCTTATAACTTTGCTGACGTCTCGAAGATTAAAATTTCGTAATAATTAAAATTAGCTTTTTGTGCACTTAATTGTAGGTTTTGTTAAACATAATTTATAGTTATCTAGTCATTTCTCTTAAATTCTTTATTTTAAACAATATAAATATGAAATGCAGAATGAAGAAATAAAAAAAAATCTATATATATATATATATATATTGCCTAAAGGCAAGGGAAATTCGATATTTCCAACTTACTAGGGAGGTATCGCTAAAAAGAGCACAAACGTACTACTATAACGTTTTATAGACCAGGTTAACAGCATTTCTAGAAACTCGAAATAATATTCTGGAGGAGCAGTATGGGTTTCGCAGTGTGTGGCCGTTCACCGCCGCCGTCGCCGCCGTCGATCGAGGACATCCACATAGTCCACAAGGTCACAGCTTCTATATGCAGTATTTATCGATTTTCGTGCGGCTCTCAACACTGCCTCAAAATTCACGATGCTGCCAAAACCTGCCGTGGCGTTCCACGGAACATGCTGCACTTGATCGCTGTCATTGTCCAAGGATATCCCAATTGACAATGATGGCATTGAAAAAAAAATGTGTGCCCTTCCTCCAAATGATAGGATTTGCTTGAGGAGACAACTTAAGTCCAGCGCTATTTTTCTTGTATTAGCAGACCCTGCCTTCTGTGGTAGAAGGCCTTAGGTATTTTTCGAAGAGCCTAATATGTACCAATGATATCGCAATATTGAACATCTAGGTTTAACATACAATTGGCATTGACGACGTTGGCAACTTACCAGGTTGGAGGTTTCTGTTTATGGTCAACCCCACATTGTATGGCCTCCAATGATATAATTTATATCCTGGTGTCAACTACCTATAGAGGATATTACTCCTCCCTCTTATTTATAAAATAATGTATCTAGATCTCAAAATCAACCTATTTTCGATAGCCAACTCTCAGCAATCCTTCTATCTTGAAACCAACGTGAAAAAAGCTAACAAAATAGGATTTCGTAAGAGGTTGCATTGATGGCAGTAACAACTTCCGACTACACTCAGTATTCTATAAGCGATTTTAAATATCACAGAATTATGAAGGCCGATCTTTCGCAGAGTACACCATGGAGAGGGCGAGAAGCCTTTATGTGGCGAAACTGTGTGGTATATACATCTTTTGATAGATATTATGCAGGAAATTGAGGGGCCTCGTCGATTAATGGCCTTGCTAGTAAAACACACTTTGTCATGTGGTATATATAGAAATAACCGAACAGACAGACACATAGTTACCTAAGTGATACCAAGCAAATGATAATCTTAAATATAATATATATATATATATATATACCACAGTACCATATATGAGTGGACAATGAACAGTACAAAATCAAGACATATATATATATAATTGTGATGGACTTCACTAAGCGGCTCACTGTTATGTATAGCAGACAGACATCTCTTAGACTGTACTACTTCTTCTGGTTGGTGTGGCCAACGGCTTGACCGTGCTCGGTGCCACTGTTCAGTGGCTGGCTGGTACGTGGAATTATTAAGCATGCACGTACTTACGCTTCCTTACTGGCGCAGTTGTTCCACAACACAGACACCAAACGGAGAAGGAAAGATAACGATAGAGAGAAAGAGAGAGAGAGAGAGCTATAGAAGAACAAACCACAAAAGCTGGTTCCCAGTAATGCTATGGCCTAGCCAACCAGAGACGGTCACGAAACCACGATGCAGCTGCCGTGATACAACTCGACGAATATTCACACAGCACCAGCCAACAGTTTCCCGTTGTTGCAAACGCCTGTGCCGCCCCATCTAACGTCATCCATTGGGTCTAGACCACGTGCGAGCATCCAATGCGGTGCGGAACTCCAGCTTCGAGTGTGGGCATACATACGCGACTGTGGTAGGCTACAACTGCGTAAAAGTAAGAGCCACATATAGCCACATACAGGAACAGAGAGAGAGAGAGATGGATGATAGGAGAAGAAATGGAATATGAAGACGGACACACTCATGCCCACTCCGCAGCATTAGGTGGTGGACGATCGTTGGCTGATGGTTGGTTGCTTCGACGGCCAGTCGGTCGGTTGGCCAACGAATCGTTCGAAGCGATGCTGCCACACCAAACCGCCACGCATCCCTAACCGAGAGAACGTGAGCTTCAGATAGTGTTTGGTGGTAGCCGAAGCTTATTGAGTTGCACACTTGATTCGAATAAAAGTAGAAGCAGCTGTAGTTGTAGTTAGTTCAGCAAAGAGACGAATGTGAGGATGGAGAAAGGATCGTCGGAAGAGGGCAGACAGTCTTGAAATGTTTCTTGACAAACGCAGCCAACTTACCTAATATGATACATCGAGAAAGTGTAGTATCCGGAAGTAGTGAATAATACATCCGCTGAACTGTGCAATAAGATAATTTAGTGTCTTCACTAGGGGGTCTTCTTTAGGTTTAGGCTCCAGAGTTCATAAGAAAATTTGAGGAACACTTGTTTTTCCGAAAGATTTCATGAAAGACACAAACGTTAATTATGAATTAACAAAAGCATGCACATTGCTTTAATTGATCAAAAAGATCGTGGAGACTTTTCATGGCGCGATACCAATCGAAATTTTCTTCTGAGATTTGCTATTATATTACAATATCTGGAGTTAAAACGATGTCTTGTGAAAAGTTTTTGGTAGCTATCCATTCTGTACCCTGTATTTCAGTGAAACTACGAAGACTTTTTCGTATTTTTTTAGGTAGTATGGTAAAATTTAAAATGTACTAGCCCAAAAACAAACAGTCGACCTTAAAACGAATGGGTCGTTTCTAACCAGCTGTACTTTGTCTCCAACAAACAATGATGAGGTCATCTCCGAATTTTAACGGTATATTCGTGTGCGCGATGGGACTTTCGTCTCATATTTACCTATTTTGCGTTGCGATCTCTAGGCGGTACTGGTTTATATCTCATTTATCTATCTAAGCGGGATGATTTTAGTAAGCATGTTGAATTCGTTTTGTACGGATGCTCGCTTATATGCTGTTGAATTTTAAGGATCCTTTCCTCCTACTTGAGGCTATACGAATCCCACGTTGTGCCTTTACTTTTTTATGCGTCTATGATCCCCTTTAAATTGGAGATACGATCTCCTAGAGAAAATGCAGCGAAGATTCCTCAGGAAGCCTGATTACCGTTGCATGCGTTGCAAACGAAATGATCGGAATGAAGTGTTAGTTCCCAGTTGGCGACCGGCTGAAACCTGCGGACCTTAAACAATTAAAGGAAATCGCAAAAAATTAAGATAAGTTAAATGAATTCCTTGACATTCTCCGCACAAACAGCCTTAATGGTTTTCTAATCTACCCGAAGGAGGTTAATCGTACGTTCATGTGCCGTGTTGCAAGAGTAGTGAACTGGTGTCTTGGTGTCGTGTGTGCAAAATAAGAAATGTCAATAATATCCACCGTTGTGAAGAATGTGACAAATATATATTTATATGTTTATTAACCCCTTTTGCATGCAACAAACAAAGAGGCAGTTCCCAATAAAGAAACCGTTCGACAACGGTCTTGATGTTATATTGTCAACTAGCCTTCAACGATGACGTGTTACACACATTGTACCGATGTGAAGCCCTTAAGGTGGAGGGAGAGGCGGGCAGATCTCGTGAAGGGATCACTCAGCGGAGCAGTGGCCCTTATGTCCCGCTCCAAGGAGAAATGGGATTAGACTATTGGCTAGCTAGATTTGATAATAAGGAATAAGACGAAGCTGGAGAACGTCAGAAAAAGGAGTTTTGGTCGAAGCACAGAACCCGGGAGGGAAGTGGCGCGGCGGGGAGGTTCTGTTGAACTTGACGCGTTCACCCAGTGGCTGATAGGGTGACTGTATGATAACTCAGATGAAACAGTCGATGTAATGCGATAAGCGTCCCGAATCATCTGGGTGGAAGGGGGCAGTCGAGTTTAGTGGGTTTGTGAGTCCCACACTAGCGCTGTTTTAAGATGGACCGCTCAGTGCGCATGTGCATCATGCTTTCCTGTACCCCCCCAACGCTCTTAAACCAATGACAAGATTCCAAGGAATTACTGTAGGTTCACAATTAGGTTGTTTCTTTGACTCGTCACTGGTACGTGACTATGGAGCTCTACAGGAAGAATATTTGTGAAAAACTTCTGGCCGGCCGAGCCATCTTAGTGCGACAGAACAGTGTAAACTTAGCTGGCCCAATCAAGAAACTTCATTAAATGGAAGCCATAATATGAGGTCCGTAGTAGCTATTCCGGTGACTGTTACATCCTATCAATACGAATTGAACATTACAATATATTCGCACGCGAATATTATAGGAGAATTATATTGCATTACTATTATATTACTCAGTAGAGGTTTGCTCGAAAGCTATTGCTCTCCGTGCAGCTTCTTGCAAGACGCATTTAATTTCATATTTAACATTTGAAGTGCACATTTCGATAGTTCGAGCAAGACACAAAACGCAGGCCACGTACCGAGTCGACAGGGATGCGAGATCCAGGGCCGCTAAAGCACAAAAGAAAAGCCTACCCTCATTTCCCTTCACACTCAAGACCAGCGACAGGCCCCCCCGAAAAAACAGAGCGAGTCAACGATCGACAAATGCAGATCAACAACTCGGATCGCCCAAATATCCCCACAGAGATGACTCTCAACGATCTCATAATAGCCACACTACAACGTATGAGCCGAGATCAACGGCTGGAGACGAGGGGAGCGAAAACCAAGCGCGGCCAGATGTCGAATTCGACAAAATATCCATAATGCACTGGAACATAGAGGGTGCATTCCGAGCCTTGGCATTACTACCTGTATGTGCCTTTGATAACATAGAACGGCTCATCATAATTGAGACGCGAAGGGCAAAGCCGTTCGACCTGCAAGTACTGTACGCTGCCCGTCCTCCCGCCGAAACTCAAGCTGGCCGTGGTCGTCCCAGCTGCGACGAATCAGTTTTATGGAATCAAAAACTCGGAGAGGTCACTGTCAAATTGGTGGAAAAGAAGCATGTAGTGCTTCAAAGTGGCCGATAGTTACAGGATAAGCTTGGCCGGCGGGTACTGAGAGCATGGCCGTTCTGGTTGACAAGTTAACCGGGGGAATGCATCCACTACCCCCTACCGCCGACCCGCCGCTAGTGGCCAGACACTTGAACACAAGGATCGATATGCCCGACGAGCTTTGTACCCGCACTCTGCTTGCTCTCCTCGAACACTTTGGCTGCCACCTGAACACGAACACAAGAACTCCTACTGTTGTGTTCTTTCACTGATGGTCGTGTAGAACGAGAAAAATGAGAACAATGTTCAAGTGCGGTTCATTTGCGGACTGTTTTGTGTCGCCCGGTTGCTTTGCTTTTATTCTTGTAAGATGGCTAGGTATCGTGGAAAGGGGTGTCGTCAGGTTACCTAACACTTGTGATTATGGTGGACGCTCTACGGGTCCTTGTTCTATGGTCTATTCTATCTTCACTTGAAGTGACATTTGTCACCTCAAGTGACGTCTGACATATCAGGTGGCTATCGGTTATTTAAAGTGGCGATTGACACATCAGGTGGCTATCGGTTATTTATGGTGACGTCTGACACATCAGGTGGTTATTGGTTATTTAAAGTGACGATTGACACATCAGGTGGTTATTGGTTATTTAAAGTGACGATTGACATATGTCATAGTCAGCGTCTCCAACACCTTCCCCACGTAAAAAAAAAATTAGTCCTTTTTTAAAGATTTGTATCTTGGGGAGCATGTCATCGTAACTTCCAGGAACGATGGCTGTTTTCGGACTCTCTCGGAACGTCGTGGAAGTAGGTCCTGTTGTGGTTGGCTTTGTTGTTCGCTTGTTCGTCCTATTCCGAAATCAGCGCTCTCGTCGTTGTCGAATATGGATTGTTCCAGTGATTCCAATTCTTCGACGGACTCGATCGGTTTTGGTTCTTCATCTTCGGGTGGTCCGTTGGGATGGTTTTGGATGAAAAGTTGTCTTCTGGCTGATATTAATGCTTGTTGTTGTTCTTGTTGTTGCCTGATGATGGTGGTTTCAGTTCTCCCATCGTTCTGTTTCTCTGCTGTTACCAATTCATCGGCTAGGGATGTCGTGGCGATTTCTGTTAGTTTCTCAGCAATTTGTTTGGGAGATGGTTGCTGTTGAGCGGGATCTATGGAAAGGTTTTGTAGGAGCATTGAGACCTCTTCTGCTTCTTTTTCAGTTTGTTTGAAGTTTTGGCGAGTTTGACTTAAAAGCGCCTGAATTTCCGGGTCTGAATCTCCGATTTCCTGTTCCAATTGGCTGATCGTCTCCATTAGCTCGTCTTTTTCGTCACCTGAGACTTGACGGCCCTCCATGGACCTAAGTTTCTTCGCTAGGGTCTCAACTTTGGTTAGAAACGGGATTCCAACTCTCGGTGTTTGTGTCGTTTGGTTTTCCTTGTGGGCCTCCTCCTTCTTTGGAGTTTTGGTCCTTCTTCTAGATGGAAGTGGCATTTCGAATGCCAGCATGAACCCGTCATAGATGTCTTCATTTTTATGTTGTCTTGGGTTGTACCGTTTCCTTAGTTGGTTAGCATGGCGAGATGTTGTTTGGTTGTTGACTTCGACGTCATACATAACGTTGTTTCGTCGTTGAATCGTTCCGTGCGTCCAGAACTGTTTGTTTTGTTTTTGCATGCGCACGTACACTTGTTCATTTACTTTGAAGTTTTTCTCTTTGCTTCCGTGGTGTTTGTCGAAGTGTTGTTTCATTTGATTTTGTTGAGTCGTTGTTATTGAAGCGATATTTTTCGTTGGTATCAGGCGTATCATGTCGAGGTCGGTGCGAAATTTCCTTCCGGTAAATGCCTCTGCTGGGGTTTTACCATTGAGAGCTGGTGATGGGATGGTCCGGTAAGTCCTTAGAAATTTGCGGATGATTGTCGACGTGTTTCCTTCATTTTGCATTTTAGTTAATGATCTTTTGAAGGTGTCTACCATCCTCTCTGCGCGGCCATTGCTTTGTGGGTGATATGGTGCTGAGAAAAACTTCTTGATACCATATTTTTGGCAGACTTCGATGAAGTTTTGTGCGGTGAATTGAGTACCATTGTCAGTTACCAATTCTTCAGGAATTCCATGTTGAGTGAAGATGTTTTCGAAAGCTTCGATGGTGTTAGCTGTGGTGATCTTTTTCATTGGAACCACTTCGGGCCAATTTGAAAAAGAATCGACTATTATCAGATAGTACGTGTTGTTCATCGGCCCGGCAAAGTCGGCGTGGATGCGAATCCATGGTCCTTTTGGGTGTTCCCAGGGGGAGAGTGGGACTTTGATGGGGTTTTTGCTTGCAAGTTGACAATCGTCGCATCTCCTGACGAAGTCTTGGATGTGAGTGTCGATTTTTGGCCAATACACGTAGGATCGTGCTAATGCTTTCATCCTGTTTTCGCCCGGATGTCCGTTATGCAGTGTGGTTAATATTTGCTGTTGTAGTTCATTCGGGATCACTACTCGATCGCGGTACATGATGATGTCATCTGTGATGCTCAGTTCGGATCTTCTGGAATATAGAGCAAAAAGCGGGTCTTCCCGTTGAATTTTCGGCCAGTGGTCGTTGATGAACCTTTTTGCTCTTGACAAAATTGGGTCGGTTGAGGTTTGTGTTTTGATTTCATTTCTTGTGACCGGCAGGTTTGAGATGTCTTCGTCCACTACGTTGTCGTTGTCCAATTCAATGTTGGCAATGACTTTGTCTGGGAGTTCATTGCTCACTTCGAGAGCGGTTTGTTGTGTAGCAATTAGGCGGGAGAGTGCATCTGCTTCTCCGAAGGTTGTTGTGCTTTTGTAGTTGATGGTAAACTGGTAGTCCAGTAGTATTACAGCCCATCGTTGTAATCTGTTTGCTGCGTGAGCTGATATTCCATTTTTGGAACCAAAAATTGCTAGTAGTGGTTTGTGGTCAGTGTTGATGGTGAATTGTCTCCCGTAGACGAATTTGTGGAATTTTCGTACGGCGTAAACAATTGCTAGTGCTTCCTTTTCGATCTGACTATATTTTCGTTCCGTGTCAGACAGGGAGCGTGAGATGTGCATGACCGCCATTTTTGAACTGTCGGCAGATTCCTGCATCAGGACGGCGCCAATTCCGTATTGGCTGGCGTCTGCGCTGATGATGAGTGGAATGTTTGGATCGTAGTGAGTTAGAAGTAGGTCTGACTGCAAATATTGTTTCATTTTCTGGAAGTTTCTTTCGCATTTGTCTGACCATTCGAACTTCACGTCCTTTTTGAGAAGGTTGTTTAGTGGTTCCTTCAATGTTTTCATTTCTGGAATGAATTGACTATAGAACGTTATCATGCCAAGAGCTGCACGAAGTTCTGAGATGTCTTTTGGAGAGGGCATTTCTATTATTGCCTTCGTTTTCTCTGGGTCGGGTTTTCGTCCTTCCTCGTTGAGGATGAATCCGAGATACTTGATTTCTTTTTGGAAGAATGAGCATTTTTCACCACGGATTTTTAGACCGTGTTGGTGTAATCGTTCGAAGACTTTGTATAGTCTCTCCTTGTGTTCGGCGATTGTTTCGCTAGTGACCAGGATGTCATCGAGATAGGCGGTCGTACCCGGTAGTCCGTTTGTAAGCATGTCCATGAATCGTTGGAAGATGCTTGGTGCTGTCTTAATTCCGAACGGTAGTCTTTTTACTTTATATAATCCTTTCACAGTGTTTATTGTGAGAAGTTCTTGAGATTTTTCCTCCACTGGTATCTGCAGGTAAGCTTCCGCAAGATCCAATTGTGAGAAAAATTTCCCGCCGTTCAGTTTGGCAAAGATATCCTCTGCTGTTGGAAGTGGGTATTTGTCCTCTTCAATGGAGTTGTTTAGTCCTGTTGAATAGTCAGCACAGAGACGGATGGTTCCATTTTTCTTTTGTACTATGACTACGGGTGCTGCGTATCTTGAGTGGGTAATTGGTTCAAGGACTTCTTGTTTGACTAGTCGCTCGATTTCATCTACCACTTTAGGTAGAAGTGAGTAGGCTACAGGTCGTGCTTTTCTGAAGCTCGGTGTGGAGTTTTCTTTTGCTTTGAAGGTAGCTTGGAATGTTTTGCATTTTCCCAAGCTTTCAGTGAATACTTCTGGAAACTTTTTCGAGAGATTATCTTTTATCTCTTCTTTTGTTTCTTCCAGAGAGTTATTGATTCTTTGAATCTTTCTTGAAGGTGTGTTTTGCAAAATCTTCTTTAGATTGGGGTCCTTTTGGATCCAGTCCAACCCAAGGAGTTCGCACCTGTTTGTTACGTGACATTCCTCCTGGAATTTTATTCCATTGATATTTACAGAACAACGTAGTGTTCCTATCACGTTTAGTGGGCTGCCGTCAGCCAGTGTGAGTTTCACTGTTGCTGACGTGAGAGTTGGTTTTCCTAGTTGTAACCAGATTCTCTCGGAGATTAATGTCACTTCTGCTCCGGTGTCTAATGTCAGATTGAACTTTTTGCCATTTATGAATACTGTCTTGATTATACGGTTGGTAGCTTCATGTAGTTGTACTTGCTGAACATGTTTGTTTATTTCTGGTTTCTGGTTCAGTCGTTTTGATTTACATGCTACTGCGATGTGTCCTGCTTTCGCGCAGTTTGTGCATGTAGCAGTTTTGAATCTACACTCACTGTGGTGGTGATTTGTTCTTGTGCACCGGTAGCATGGGACGCTTTTGGGGCTTGTTGATGGTTTGTGCTGCACTTGATTGATCTCCATTCTGTTTCTTTGGGTCGTCGTGATGTCTTTTTTGAGCTGTTCGAAGTGTTCCAGGTCATCCAAGATCTCAGGGAAAGTGAATCCGTTGTCTGTTTCCATGAGACGTGCTGCTCTTGCACGGATGTCGTTGTCTTCGCTACCCATGAGTGAAAGCATCAGTATGTACTGTTTCATCTCATCTAGGGAGATGCCTCCCCATTCAGCATCTTCCGCGACCTCGTTGATGAGCCCTGTTAGTTCTTTGAGTGGTCGGCCTGAACGTCTGATACTGAGTGATTTTATGCGTCTTTTGAATAGACTTACCGAGACGGAGAACAGCTTACTGAGTTGTTCGATGGTTTCGTCTGGTTTCAGTTCAGACACCTTTTTTGGCCTGATGTAGTTGATGAAGGCGTCATATTCGTTTGTGTTTAATTTGCTGACTATCAGTCTTCCTTTGTCGGTCGGTGATAGTGCTTGACCTTCTGACTCGAGTATTGGTAAGTACCTTGTGTACCACTTCTCGAAGGTGTGTCCATCCTCCGGTTTGAAGGTGAATCGTGGGATCCTTGTGTTCAGATGCTCCATGATGGTGTGTCCGGATATGATGTTCTTCTGTCTGGATGTAGCTTGAAGAGCTTCCTTTACTGCGGTCTCCACGATTTGTTGGACATCTTCTGCTGTGAACGATGCCATTTTTCACGATGTAGTAAACTTTTAGTAGAAAAACAGCACAAGAAGGTTTCACAATTATGACGGTAGTTTGATGGTCGTGTGAGCTCGAAGTGTCTTCGTCGCCAACTGTTGTGTTCTTTCACTGATGGTCGTGTAGAACGAGACAAAATGAGAACAATGTTCAAGTGCGGTTCATTTGCGGACTGTTTTGTGTCGCCCGGTTGCTTTGCTTTTATTCTTGTAAGATGGCTAGGTATCGTGGAAAGGGGTGTCGTCAGGTTACCTAACACTTGTGATTATGGTGGACGCTCTACGGGTCCTTGTTCTATGGTCTATTCTATCTTCACTTGAAGTGACATTTGTCACCTCAAGTGACGTCTGACATATCAGGTGGCTATCGGTTATTTAAAGTGGCGATTGACACATCAGGTGGCTATCGGTTATTTATGGTGACGTCTGACACATCAGGTGGTTATTGGTTATTTAAAGTGACGATTGACACATCAGGTGGTTATTGGTTATTTAAAGTGACGATTGACATATGTCATAGTCAGCGTCTCCAACACCTACGTTGAAGGTTTCATTGGTGGATCGGTGATTGACATAGTCGCCTCCAACATTTCCTCCGAAAGGGTACCTTACGCCGGGAGAAAGTGTCCGTTGAGCGAAGGAGGAAACATCAAATGGCATGTATCGGTCGGGGAAGAACTACAACTATTACACAGAGATACCCCGCGACAATAGAGCTCTAGCCAAGCAAAGAGGATGGGTACGCAAAAGTGAACTTCTGAACTGGCAAGTTTGTTCCCAACGCCGCACCATCAGAACGTTGATCTGTATGCCGGGAGACTGACCAATGTGATACCATCGTAATTTTTTGAATGGTTGGTACCATCGGACGCTCCAGACAGCCCGCTGACAGTATTTTAAATGTGAGGAATAGAAGCTGGTATGCAGCAACCAAGAGACCTCACAGATATAATAGCCTCTCCAATTCCCTCGACTTCACTAATAGAGTACTTCGGGAGTACGCGGCGTATGGGATAAACAAACGTCGACAGCGGGCGAGTTTATTGGGGCAGAATTCCCCGTGATAGAGGTGTTGTACCATTAGAGTACCTTTAATCTAACAAGGCAGTCTGTGCGGACGTCGTTTGCAACTAACACCCTAGGCTTGCAACCGATAGGTTCTCATATTGGATGAGCTTATTTGACTCCTGTCTCAGTCAGGGACGCCTGCCAAATAGCTGGAATCATGCAATGTTATTCCTAAGGGTAAATGCTCGTGCCGTCGTCACGGAGGGCTATTGTCAAGAAGGCTGCAACTACAAACCTCTGACACTTCTTAACTCAACTCAGTATATTTCTGGAGACCTGTTTTTGCATACCGGCAGAGTATCACGGATTTCGCCCAGGACACTGTACCATCACGGCGTGCAGCATCCTACTCCAAGAAGTACATCGCATCATTCGATAAAAACTCTCTATACAACACACCCGGATTTCAAGTCAGCGTTCAATTCGGCCATTCGATGTTGCGCAAGGCAGCAACGTGAGTCCACTGTTATTCTCGCGGCTGCCAAGCGATCTCCCGACGGTGGGCACGATTCACCTGTGCAGACGCTGCTATATGGATCGGCGCGCCCGATCCGCCACACATAGGCAGAGCGTTCGTCGCGAATATCAGAACACAATCGCCCTCAAAACTTTCTTTGTGGAATGCGCCGAAGTTGTTTGATATCAAGATTGCGCCCGTTGCCTCCTAGGGACTCTAAGTTACTTCGGAACATAATTCGCACTCACAACTCGAGCACTTGGAGCGAGTGAAGCCTACATTTCTGAAACGCATTATGAGGTTACATTGTTCGAGGCGGAATAGATGAGTCTACCTCCTTGGCGACACTCCCTTATGTGTCGAAGAACTGAGGCGTCGTTTGAAGCTACCAGTGACGCCAGCCTATATTCAGAATTTGGCAATGCGAGTGCAATGACCAAACTATCAACGCGCCGACCCGTTGTAACTCGTTTCACAATAGATGCTTTCCACCATGTTCTTTAATGTGTGTCTGTGTCAGAACAGTGGGCTACCACGGGCCCAACTCGAACTGTTCATGTTGATATTTCAATAATGTTTGCGCCCGGTATCACGCTGCAGAATGGACTCGATCAGTCTCACTGATTCAGCCATCCTAAACATGTTTATTCTTAGACGTGTACCTTTGTGGCCCCTGTTTACACGAGTTGCCCCCCCCCCATTTTACTAAATACTTAGGTATATTAGTTCTTTGTTTCTACACAATAGCGCGCGTATAAATGATCGAAAATTTATGAATACTTAGAAAGCGTAAAAGGAGCAAATTTTTCTGCCTTTATCAACTTTGGTGAAATCTACCCTCTCACACTCTATGAGAGCCACCTGCCAAAGTCCAAAATTGTTTTTACTCGACCTTTAGACTGAGATATTAGGTGAGTTAGTTTAAAGCGCTGCAGCAGATTTTAACTTGAAGGTATTTAATTTATTTTATTATTTATTTTTTTATTTATTTATTTTATTTAATTTATATATCAAAGATACTGATGATATCGCAGTATATTTACTACAATTAGGCCGTTAGATTTTGCGATTTCGGTGCTCCCGATAATCTCTGTCAATGCAAGTGTCCCATAGGTTGCACTGAAAATTCGTGTTGTTGGAACTACTAAAAAACAGCTAAAAACTATACTATAAAACGACAGATAAATAATAGCACCAGAAGAAAACTCTATAGGAAGTTTAATTATCTTTGAATCGTGGAAGTCTGGCCACATAGGTGAAACATAATTTTCAGTGCCTGGATAAATCATAGACGGTGGCCGGTGCCGACCAAAATAATTTGTTTGGTCATTAAGAGTGTGTAATGAGTTCATGACGTCGATCGGCAAACGTCTACATACATACATACACTACCAACCCAAAGCAACTGAGGCAAGCTTGAGTCGCGTGCCGAGAGTTTGCTAGTGATGGCTATGGTGGTGGTGGTGATATCGGTATTTGAGTGATGCCACTACGTCGTACAGCATGGAGTGGCACTCGTAACTCATGTCCGTCAGAGCGCAATTGATTGCACTTGACTCCGTAGATGATACCACTCACAAGGAGGATTAGTGGCCGAGATGTCGGATTACGTATTCGGATCCGATCGAAGCCCGTTAAGACGCACATTCAAAGATCGGGTCTGTTTGATTGATTCCCATCCGCGTGGTCACCAATCAATCAGTCAATGCGCTATATGGGATAGAAGAGCATTGACTTCTACTCTGTACATCCAGAAATCATTCGGGAACGCGAATAATAATCATTGATGTTGTGGATCACGAATACGCCGAGTGTGTGCATTCTAATTAGAGTGTGTTTTGTTAGCACTGCCACTCTCTATTTTGCTCCTCCTCACGACGGCGGCGCTGTTTCTATCAACGTTGTAATTGTTCGTGTCGGTTATTCTTATTGAGTTAGCACTCAAACTTCAAGGACGATTAAGCATTGTCAGGTGATTCATCGTATGTTGTACGATCTCGTCCATGAACTTGCTCTGGTCATCACAATCAGCTGGACCACGTATTGTGTTGACCATTCACTCTACATTCAGCATCCATGGTAGGCGGTACGGATTCCTTAAGAAATCGTGATTCAAAGAGAGCAACCTATGGTAGTTTCATTTTCTCTTCAGAGTGCCCCCCTTCTCGTCAATACAAACAAACAACACGTCAAACACACCCATCAAATTGGGATGCCGTTCGAATGCTCCTCGTATCAGTTACCAGGTTAGTCTGTTCGGAAATAGGACGATTTTGCTGCACATCGACTGCAGTGATTCAAATGTGGAAATGAGTAGAAATAATTCCATAACGTTGATCGGAGTATTATTTGGATCTATTGGACAACGAAACAGCAGGAACTAACCGCCATTGACCATGATCATTGTGAGTCAAATATAAAATTGACTCCATGTGATAATATGTGAAATATTATGTGTGGGCTGAAACCTCTCAGCACCAATTACTTCTGCAATTAGCGATGTTACCCGTGCCGCGGAGGACATTAACTTCATTATGATTTACCACGAGTATGGTGGGGAGTGTCATGAAGGATATTCACCTTGATCAAACGAAGCTGCACGGTGAGCTAACACTACCTAAATAACTTTAAGAATCAAAATTAAAATCGAGTTAAGAATTAAAATCGAGCCCACAACCTCATCATTTTTATGCCAACTCTATGCTGACAGCGCCACAGCAGCGAGTATGCTGTAAACGTTTGTAATGACAATTTTTGGTGTTTCATAATATAAGGGCCCAATGTATATTCCTTTTCTTAGAAGCCTAATCAAAGTATAGCTTTCAAATTGTTGTAAAGCATGATCGGTTAAGACAGCCAAGTCAGGCATTTGCAAACGGTGTGTTATACATATAAGCACAGACAGTCGAAGTTGCGAATCATGTTTTGAAGAACATAGTTGACACTGAAGTAAGAAAATCGTTTTTTTTTCGTCTGCATTCAGTGTAGAGTCTAGTTGGTCAAAGGATCTCACTTTCAGACGATTTAGCAAAAATGAACCTCAAGCTTAGAAAATAATGAGCCCCATAACTAATGGTTTTACGTAGAGGGTGCCGGCGCAACCAGCTCAAGCCATCCTATCACGTCATTAACGGATAGAACAACGATGGACGTGTCGGGGTCACCTTTGTTCCTATTTACGTTCTGGTGAATGCGGTCAAATGATCTACTTCTGAATTGTTGTGGTTATGACAATGATGGTAGCGGAGTACCTAGAGTCCTTGGAGTAAATAAACAAATTTCTTTCGTTGAAACATCCGATGAAGTTTACATTGTGATGACTTTTTTTTGAGAGGAAGAGATTTTCTTCAAAACGTTCGGACACCGCCAGAGACATTCCAATCACCGTAAAAGTGGGTCGATCCAGTGCAGGGTTGACGTGGATGACAAACACCTCTGCGTGCTAAAGACATCCTCTGCTGAGAGTCTATCTCTTCCATAGAGTTGGCGCACTTGGCATTACTTCGATCTCTAGAGAAGGTGTGTACTGCTCCGGCTAGCATTCTACAGCTGGGTGCCTCAGTCTCCTACGACTACTTTGGTTTCCGTGTTGGGGTCCTGCCCGGGGACGCTCGGTCACCTAATACCCGGCCCGTAGCGGGGACAGACTGGTGAAGGAGGAGGTCCCCGTGACAGGCCGGCCCTCAAGAGGTACCGGCTACTCGGTCCACCTATCCCCGGCCCACCTAAGTGGGAATGCGCGGGGGAAGCCGGTCTAGCTAACAGTGGAGCGGGCCTCCGAGACTCCCCCGGGGGGAGGGGCTTTACTCGGGCCCTTCTGTGTCTCTCCTTACTCTCCTTTAGCTTGATGATCCCCCCATCCAGTCTACGACCACCGTCCAGGCTTCCCTCTGTTTGACCATATGTGCCACAAGCTCTCTGACTGGTTTCCCCGCAACCTCTCTCGAGCCCCCCTGCCTGACTGCCGCTAGTGACACGCATTGGGTCACCGTATGCTCAACGTCGTCCACCTCGCCAGAGTCGGACAGCACACATACATCCACCTGGGTCTTTCCGATCTTAACCATATAGGTCTGGAACTGGCCGTAGCCCGTCAGCACCTGCGTCGCCTCATACGTGAGCTCACCCATACTGCAGTCTAACCACACCATGAGGTCTGGTATCAGGCTTTTGGTTCAACGGCCCTTCGTCACTTCCGGAGTAACCTGCGTCCACTCTCGTTGCCAGGCGTCGAGGGTGGCTCTCCGGGCCATGGTCGGATCGAGATTCTCAGCCGGGAGCCTGATTCCCAGCCCAGCCTACATTGTGATGACTGATGATATCGTACTCATCGGCTATTTTTCTTTCGTATTGTAAAGAGATTGCAAGTAATAGAAAACGCACAAGTGATTTATCCACATAATAAGTAGACTGTCTAGAATTCTTAGAAAATAAAATAAATACGAGACCTAAGAGTAGAATTATCTTCCAGATTTGGAATTAAGACCATTTTTGATTAAGAATCCAGCGCTTTTTGCTAATAGTAAATTAGAGTTTCAAACAGCGTCTATCGAGATGTTCTGTATTTTCACAAAACACTGCTTATGTTTATATAATTTATTATTCTGAATTAACGGGATTGTAACAGTCGCATACATTTCTTTTTAATACAAATACAAGATATATACAACCTTAAACATACGATAATTAGAGAATTAGTTGGGTGTCAGGCCAAGGCCGTCATGGTCCCGAGGAAGGCGATGACATTGTCTCTCGGCCTCTGCACAGCGACGAAGGGGCGCTGCAGAAGGGAAGATCCTGCACGCTTGTCCCCGGTGGCGCGGATCAGCCTGTGGTGAACCCCTTCGAGGATGTTTGCATTGAGTAACAGTCGCATATTTCATGCGTTGCTTATTATTCAGGAATGGGCGCCGAAACCAAGGATTCGAAGAGGACAATTTCATGGCTATCTGCAGCTTTCATTTTCACCAGCTCGGCACTCGGAGCAGGAAGCCTCAACTTCCCGTATGCGTTTCGAACAGTTGGAATAATTCCAGCTATCGTCCTGGAACTCGTATGTCATACTGACAAATTGGGGGGGAGAAGGGTCTAAGAATTTAGAGTTAAATGAACAAATGTATAAATACAATTCGGGCTTGCATGAATTTATTTCCATCTATTGTATAAACCACACGCATGTTAGATTTCACGAGAGCAGCTACCTGTTTTATAGCAGCTATAAACTCCCAAAGATCTGTCCGAAAATCACCTTGTGGAGTTGAGTGTCTTTGGGACAATCTGTTGTGCCTCTGGAGGGTATAAAATCCAGAATTCATTTCATTAATAATATCGAATGTGCTATAATATAATATTAAGTATCCTGGAGAACATATAGCCGCATGTTGCAGCCTACCCCTGTTGTATGACTATGTAGTGTGATGATCGGCGTGTCACACGTAATCACAAACTCTGTGATCCTTACTTTGAACAAATTAAGACCATTTGAAACTTAAAAATAAAGGGTTTAGCATCCGCGGATTTCACGCTGTACATATATTTGGAAAATTTGACTTTAGAAAGTATACGATGTCATTGGGGTAACCTTGAAACAGTTCTAAAATTGATTCACACGATTTGGTGAGCCCGACAATAGCTCGATCAATACTTGCGTGATCCTGGCTTGGCTCGGCACACCCTCTAATAAACTTTTGCGTTTAAATAGACCACAGAATTCACGGATTTATGGAAAGTCGTTGAAAGCCAATGTTTCAACTTAGTACTATAGATAGTAATAATTATTATGATAGTGCTTATGAATCCCCAAAACACCCAAAAGTTATAATTTTCCAAATGTAAGTATTTAACTTAAGCTGCGTACGTTGAGTGGCCGAACCTTGTATATCACTATAATAGTGCGCCGATCATTCCTCGGATTGTCTTGTTCCGGCCAAACAAACGTTTGCACACGGTCTCACTGTACCCTGAAGACATTAAAGAATTCGTGTCATTAGCATTCAAGGACATGAAAAACACTTCAACGATTTATAGAAATGTTCATTGCTGCCATTTATAATTATATATATATATCATAAAATTTCCTTATACGGTATCAACAATTTGAATTATATATATATATATATATATTTGGATATATATATATATATCATAAAATTTCTTTATACGGTATCAACAATTTGAATTGATGGTATCACAGAATTATCGTTCGATCAGCCCCAAAATACAGGCGAACTGAGCAACAATATGGGCAGGTCGTTGATTTTAGTGCGCTTGCGGACATTTTGAATTTGAATGTTTCCCTCACAGAGGAATTGCCTCAAGTAAAAAGGATACCAGCATCGCCTCATCAGCTGGTATACGATACGTTCTTCCCCTGTGGATCTCACCCTCATTAGCAATGGCTCCTGTCTCACTAAAAACCTTTCCACGCATGTCGATTCGAAACATGTCCCGCACCTTGACATCCCAAATCAAATGTTTGCCCTCGGGGCGAATGCTGCTGTCTCTGTGGAGGAGCTGGGTCTCGGAAACCCACAGCATGCGTGCCAAGCCCGCGACGGACTAAGATGTCGATCGTGTCGTGCCGGGAGCCTTGCTCCATGTTTGTACGATCACAGACGAAACACTGATGTACTCGGCGGCCCACTCGTGCTCATAAGTATACTGATACTCTTCATAGATTGAAACGTCTAGGGATAAAGTGACGGCGGTTCGAAAGTGAGAATGGTTTCCATTATTGCCTTCAATGCAAAGGGAAAGGTGATGAATACAGCAGCGCAAGGATTCAGGTTGTACAAATTTTAATCCAGTTAAGCTCTACCTGAAATGTCGCTCACTTCCAGGCATAGTAGGGCCGATGACTATGCTTGTAATTGGCTCTCATTGATGCTTCCTTCAAAGCCTCGTACAAGTAAGATGTAATTGATTGGGAGAAGCGGATGGAAGAAGAAAGTCGGTACACCTGGTCTGGAGATGTTCTGCTCTTTCGTACATGGATTTAGCAGGATCCCCTTCTTGACAATGAGAGGCGCTGGTGCCTCGGGAAAGACATAAGTTAACTACAGTAGTTTTAAGTTGGTGCTCTCGCAATGCATAAAGTAAGTCAAAAGCTCCCTAAACCCCTACTTCTGTTGCGGTGCACCCTTTGGTGAACGCAGCGCATATTTAAACTTGCGGGTTAACTTCTACGTCTTTCCATTCCTTAAAGAAATAAGCTTTTCGGATCAACACAGACGAGACGCAACACAGATAGTAGAGAAGTAGACCATATTTATAACTGAGTTTGTCGACGATGGAGTAATAGCGAGAACGTAACAGCCCCCCCTCCCCCCTCCGGTTGGGAATGGTCCCGAAAGATGACGATCTGACGTACTGAGATAAAAAGTATCCTTAAAATCAATCTAAATCATGTCTAGCATGTTGAAGCTGTTAATGAACACTCGAACGCCATGGATAATGATTTCGATGATCCACGTTGCTTGGCTTGACGATGGATGACACGAATAATATGCACAAGTGAAACGTAGCCGACGACGACTCAAGTATCCACCCTCGGCGCTTTCACACAGGACAATCACCTATCCCTTAAAATGTCTGCCTTCAAGCCCCTGTGCTTATCGTCCGTTCCTAAATATTTGACAGATCCGGACGTGGGCGTTTGAAAGGCGTGCACGTTACCCACGGCCATACCATCTGTCCCTAATATGTACAGTGGTAAGTAGAATCAAGTTCTATGGTTAATCCTTGACGTAGTGAACGTGCAGCGGCGCACTGGGAGGGGCGAGCTAATCATTCAGTAGACCCGATGGGTGCTTGTTGTTTGACTCGGCCATTGTATATTCCGGAATCAGGTGTCAAGATGCTCGGTTGTTGGGAGCGACGACATATTCGGTGACTGTAATAAGGTAGTGCCGCCATAGCCTCCCTGCCGATTCCTTTTTAAACAACAGCAGCCACAAATCTTGTTTGGCTTTAGAAGGGGTATAGTTTTGGCCTTGTCTTGCAGTACCTGGTGCCGTGAAAAAAAGCAAGTCGTCATGCATCGTTTTGTGCTACTGTTCCAACTGGCATCTTCGAGGAAATTTGTGATCTGAAATTATGGGAAGAAGCAATTGGATTGACGAAACTCCGTGACTACCTTAAGCTTAGGCTTCGGTAACGTGCGTTACCGAAGCCTAGTTCACGGAGATGGTAGCCGATACAGCACTGTTGGGAGATGTAGAATTTTATATGTTTAGGGGGGATAGATGTACCAAAGGAGGGGGCGTCCTTATTCGGTTAACGAATAAAGGGAACTGTGCACAGATTATTAGGAAAAGCGACTAGTTTGAGATGGTTTGCGTTGATATATAATAACATCGTAACGCACTCCGCAAAACTAAACTTCGCTAACTTTCAAACAACAATAATTAGAACTATCATATTTTGGTATACATTACAGCTGCTCCTCTTTGTTATTTACACACTGGAGCGAGCGCTCCGGGAGTCCCTGAATGGCATTATACTCTTCGTTTGCGTTACCATAGCGAATTTAGTTTTTCGATAGCTTAAATCGGTATATGCATAATGTACCACCAATTGCCATTTATAATAAATGAAAACAACCAACGGCTCCCCGGCTCCCCGGTTACGCAGTAGCGCGTGCGGAGCGGGCAAAGCTAAGGAAGTACGCCGCACTCCAAGCAACCCACCTGTTTTCCCCCCTTGCCTTTGAGACCTTGTGCGGGCACGGCCCTCTCACTGCAAACTTCCTCGAGGGGGTCTACCATAGGTTGATCCGCGCCACCGGGGACAAGCGCGCTGGCTCATTCCTCCTGCAGCGCCTGTCCCTCGCTGTGCAGAGAGGCAATGCCATCGCCTTCCTCGGGACATTGCCGTCCTCGATGTTCTCGTATTTACGCAAGAACTTAAAATAGCCCCTAACATCCATAGCAAGTATAATCATCACTTTAGGACCAAATATTGACGGCACTGCCACTGAGGACGGCCTTTCGTCCGTCCAAAGCCATTTTCATGCCTGGTCCTACTCTGGCGGCCACTGCAAACACACTCAAGACTCATCAATCGCAACGGTGTCTTACCTGAGTCTTTTGTTGCTTATAGTCTTTTAGGTTGCATTTAGAAAGTGCCAGATGTGTTTCCATCTGCGTCCGAGTCAATTTGTGGGAACCCATTTTAATATTTCTTGGTCACTTTTAATGCCGTTGTTATAAATTCGCATATATGGTGCTCAGAGTTGCAGAATATACCAAACAAGAGGTTATACTACAACCTCTATTTCGCTCAAAAGCTGCAGTAATTGTCGCTACTCGTTCGCTCGTGCAGTCATCTCCTCTGTGGCCTTCAACAGTCCTCCTCGTAAACGTTTTTTTTTTTCTGGTGAAGGCCCCCTGTCCAACATATTCACCAATTTTCGCTGAATTTCATATGTTCCTGTTCCCTCAAGAAGCAAACATGACCGCGTTTCTGCATTACGTGAAATTGATCGCGCTGGCTGTAAACAAGAGTCTTCCAATACATGTAACATACACACATGGATTCAAGGAGTGCGTTTATGACCTTGTCCCACTTAATCATTCTACCCGCTCTGTCATCGTTGGTTGTCGGTATCAAATTGGTGTCTGACTTTTTTATGAAAGGTTTTTCAATATAAAAGTAGATCGCGTTTTCCACAATGCACAATGCTGAACAATGTTCTATTCATACTGTTCATGCAACATTTTTTTTTATGCTCATGATATAATATTTTCTCAAAAATTTGTGTGACTCGGTTGAATTCAATAGAATGAAAAAAGTACTTGTTTTAACATTGCTTCAAATGTAATGTTCCCAATAATCGTGAATAATGGAGATTTACGTTACTTCAGGTGACAGCCTTGCTGATGTCGGCAACAATGTTGATATTGGCTAAATGTGCGCTCTTGAGTGAAGAAACTACGTATGCCCGCGTTGTAGGTGCTATGGCAGGACCATCATGGGGGTGGACAGCGGCACTTGTTCAGGTACTGTCATGTTTCGGCGTCTGCGTAACGATGATGGTCGTCGTTGGTGATCAGTTCGATCGGCGTAAGTGACAAAGAGTCATTTTCACAGACTGTTATCATTGAATGCGGGAAGCACCCATTACCCCTGCAAAATTAACCACCTATCCCAAATTAGAAATATTTATACAGATTTGCTTACAGGCGGGGGGGAGGGGTGGAAGGAACGATACGGTCTCACTGTGACGCCACATGTCGGCGATGTAAAAGGGATCAATAGAGACATCGTAGGCAACTACAAAGATATTCGATTATTTTCTTCCTTTAGGAACTTTACTGATAGTGTCTATAGATTGCAGGTTAGGCTATTTGTAGAATTCCATTGTGGATTCCGCTGTTATCACTAATCATGGCATATGTTCAGGTTCCCCTATATGTTATCATATTATTGTTTTTATTGTATGATCGTGATTTGTACCTGCATCGTCTGCCGTGTTCATCATTATCGCCTTTGACTTTTCGTGATCGTCGTCGTTGCCGTTATTTGAAATCATAAATATGTTGTTCTTCTTTCTGTTGATATCGTTCTCAGTGCTAAGCTCAGTAATTGGTGCAGAATTCTGCGATCACTTATTTTATCAGCGAGAAATGACCGTCTCGGTGACGATTTTTGTCGTCATCGCACCGCTTTGCCTATTTGGTCGGCTAAAAGTACTAGAAGCTATCAGGTGTGTATTAATTAATTAATCATATTCCATAAAAAGCTAAAGTTTTTTAAGCCTGTATGTCAACCCAAGAGCACATATGCGGCCTATTCCCCCACTGCTAGTAAATGAATAGACCCAGAATTCAACGAATTTCCATTATATGAGATTGGTCTCAAGTCGAATGCTTCTACATAATTGATGACTTAAATACAGTGAGTTCAGGATCATGTTCGTTAAAAGTTGTCGTGAATTTCATGGTGATCGTAAAATATCGACAACTTACCATAAAATAAATCGCTTAGAATTAAGAAGCACAAAATAAGTAAGTTGCTGACGCATTTCCCACGCAGTTCTCATCATTAAGCTTTAGGACTTGAATATTGATACGAGAATATTAGCTGGATCAGTTGCTATCTCACTAGTAGGACCCTCTGCGTTAACCTCGACAACTCTTACAACTCCTACGCACCTGTCCCATTGGGAGTTCCCCAACGATCCTACGTGGGCCCATTGATGTTCTGCACCTGCGGTACCGGGGGGATAACTATTTAAGTTATTTACATAGTACACAATTTGTCAATGTAATTTTTTGGCGATACGCAACCTGTAATAGTTAACTTGTTCGCTCTGACTGAGCTGTCATTTTGGCTTTAACCACACAACCTGATGGACTTCTGCTTGTACAAGGTCGAACAGTTCATGGTTGGAGTCAACTGTCGGTCGCTGCAAGGCCATGGTGTCCATGCAGGATTTCCGTTTAACCTCTTAAAAAAGGCCAAACAGTTCATCAAACACTGACCTCTTTCTCAGGATCCTTCTACTATATAGCTTAATATCAGCAAGTTTCTCACAAATTACTGTTGAGTGAGTGGCAAGCCCACATTTCGTCTTATCAACAAAAGGCGACATCTCCATTTTGAAGATATTAAAATGGAGGGGTTGGCAAAAATTAGGGATATAACTACTCCTCAAATCACGCGGTAAGGGGGGCCTGGCGTCACTTATCACGGCGTTTGCACTCAGCTATTAGGTATTACTATAAAGACCTGAAGGGTCCTCCACCTTTGCTTATTTTCTCTACCCTAGTTGTACCTTTGTGTGGCTCTAACCGTCTCAAACCGACTCTATTTTACTTGTGCTCTGCACAGTACAGTGGGTGTAGTTGTGATGCTATATCCAATTGCACTGTGCATCCTCGTCTGTACCGGTTACGGCTCGAACTGGGTGGCGGTTTTGCGGTCAGCGAATGACACAAATAGCAACAGCAGCAGCACCATGTTGTCATCAAGTCAATATTACCAAGAACTGTCTCATATGTGAGTTAATCTCATATCAAATTAGTGCTGATAATCGCTACATTGCAAATGGAGTTGATGGACAATTAGTACTATCGTTCAGTACGAACCTCATGATTAACTGCAGTTAAGTGAAACATTTATATATGCAAACCGTGTTAGTACAGCATTTCCTTCTAAGATACACTGTAGAACAACTTACGCCAAATTTATACGACGAGATATTTGCTAGACGTGAAAATCTTCTTCTGGAATAGAAAGTATAGAATTATTCTTCTATGAAATCTTTATCAGATCGAATTAATTGTCGTTCTTTTTCTTAGTACATGGAGTGAAGGGCGGAATGTATCGGTTGCTGTTCTGAAATGGATGGCATTCGTGCCACTTATCGGCTTCGCGTTTCAAACACACGAGATTGTTGTCGCAGTATTTGATGTCCTTCGTCCGTTAGACATCGAATCACCCGTTCATGGACTCGACAGTGGAAACTCTGAGAATATGGTGCGAGAACAGAACCAACATAGGCAGGCCAAGATGTCGGCCATGGTACGGGCAACGGTCCTCTGCGTGGCAGGTCTCTTTGCAGCGTATACAGCTATGGGGTCCTTCGGATGGTTTGCGTTCGGGTACGATGTACATCCTGATCTGATGTTTAATTTTCAAGCAGAATCGCCGTTCGTTCTTGTCGGTAAGAAATTATTTAGTTTAGTTACTCTTCAAACTTATAGAATAGCTTAATAGAAGAAGATGTAATCTTCTCAAGGTTGGATCATTTGACACCCCGCTACGCTACCCTTTGTAGAAAATCCTGGGCACTTCACCATGATGAAACAGCATCTCACTTTTCATTGTTGATATCGAATTATTAACAAGCAGGGATCTGTAGCTTGTCTGACGTACTCCCGAAAAATAACAAGAGAGTCTATGAACGGTATAAAATATGTGACGGCCGAGAGCAAAGAAAAAATCGATGCGGCAGGTTTAGGTACGTCTGAAATCTTAGGTTAAGAAATAATTTAACGAGAGACTGGAGGCGGCATGTATCCAAGAAGGATCTCTTTGAAAAGGGGAAACAAATTTGTATGAGTAAACAAAAGGATTCGAAATTTTCCGCTTCAGCTATTCTGATTATGGTATCTGAATGGCGTGAGCTCAATATTTCACTGTCATTATTATACAGGGCTTGGTGCCTTGATTGTGAAAATGGTTGTCATCTATCCGCTGGCGTTTGCAGCAGGAAGAGATGCCATTGTGGACCTCGTGAAACGAGACACTCTTGCAGGTAAGTTAGCAGGTAACATCTCTTTCCACGTTAATGGAGCCAGGCGGCGATAAGCGTTTGCCTCAAATGGCTGTAATCTAATCTATAGACTTTATTAACGCTCGTGGTGTCTGTCTGTCCGACAATGACTTCCGTTTCGTTTCGGCGGGTGACTTTTGGGGTTTAACTTTTTTCAATATGGGCATGTTTGGTATCATTGTGTAGCTATTGACGAGGGCTATCTTTTTAGGGGGGTGGGGGGTCGCTGGGGGGGTGGGGGTCAAAATGGGGGGGGATTTTTTAACATGAGGTCTATGTAGGGGGTGGTTTTCTCTGCATGTATCGATGCGTCTCGATGAGGCGAACAACTTTGTAAATATTGTCATCAGGCTAAATTGGCATTTTCGACCATTTTTTTGCCTTTTTCTAAAAGGTGTTTAACATGGTGATCTATGTAAGGGGTACTTTTCTCGCGTGTTTCTGATGCGCCTCGACGAGCTGAACACTTTTGCAATAGGTATACATATACCTAAAGTGGATACTTTTTGAATTAAAGCAAAAAACCTTAACATGGTGCTCTATGTAAGGGGTCACTTTCTTGCGCTTAATCGACATATTTCGACGAGCTGAACATTTTTGCAATAGGTGTTCCTATACCTAAAGTTGACCGTTTTCGAGTTGACCATTTTGGGGGCCGAAAAACCCCGAGGGGGTCAATTTTTCGACACTTTTCATTTTATTTGACTACTTTGCTTATGTTGGAAATGATCGGGGATCTGATCAGGTAAAAGCTCATCGGGAGCGCCATCTTTGTGATATTTTAAATTACGTCAAACATTTGCTAATATTTTTTTAACTGCAAATAACAAAAACCTATCACAAAAAATTGCACCGTTTTCGTCGTTTTCTGATACTTTCCTCTCGGTTTCTCTTAACAATGTCAATTGGGGAGTTGTTGCACTTGAGAAGGGGCATGTGTACGTATTTTTCTATATGTCGATTTCGCTCGGGTTTTCTTTTAATTTAAAAATTCCATTTTATTAAGTTTAATGTTCGATTTAGTCCTTATACAGAGCATTGAGAGTCCGTAGTATATCATTAGCTGATGCGTCTGACCAAGCTGAACAAATCAGCAATAGGTGTTCCTATACCTAAAGTCGACCGTTTTCGAGATAATGTCGATTATGCGTTTAGATGCTCAAAAACACCCTATTGTCTGTCTGTCCGTGTGTCCGTCATATTGAGTCACGGTGTTGGCACGCTCATACAACTGCGGGGGACGCCGTCAAATTCAATTAACCAAGTTTAATATTCGATTTATTCCTTATGCAGAGCATTGACATCTGTATTATATTACCAGCTGATACGTCTGGCTAAGCTGAATAAAGCAGCAATAGGTGTTCCTATACCTAAAATCGACCGTTTTCAAACTAAAGACGATCTATTCCTTATTTAAATTTAAATGCTATATTATATTATGCAACATCTATATATTATTACCTCACGAGATTAGAACTTGCGGTATTTTTTATTATTTGCTTAACTGCCTAAGCTACCATCGCACAGACGCCATATATATAGAACATATATAACACAGAAGAAACAGCAATCGTCTTCCAAAAAACTTTCCGTTCTCATCCAACGGATTTCCACACTTTACAATTTAGCATGACGCAATATGGCAACCACATGTGCAGGACTTGCCTGTCGCCCCCACCCATCAGAAACTAATGCTGCGACGGCGGCAATAAAACAATTCGGAAGAGCGCGCAAACTCGAAAGTCGCTTGCTTCTTAGTTGGCTAACTCAGATCACTCGCGTATTCCGATCCCCGACTGAATACTGCGATGGACAGATAGATAGATACACGCCAATGCGACCGTTGTTGTGTACATTAATGCTGTAGCCTCTCTACGAGACGGCGGTTGAGACTAATATATGATACGACGATGGCGGCGACAACATGATTCACAAAAGAACCCTTGAAATCGCGAACACCGAACTCGAAACTCACTTGCTTCTTAGTAGACCAACGGATCACTTCGCATGTTCTGATCTCTCATTAAATACTACGATAGATAGACACATGCCAATGCGACCGTTATTGTTTATACGAATATTGTAGCCTCTATACTCAACGCACAACTTAGACTGACATATGATACTGATGCTACGACGACGGTGGCGACGACGGCAGCAATACACTTCGGAAGAGAGTGTGTACCTTTAAAATCGTGAACAGCGAACTCGAAAGTCACTTGCTTCTTAGCAGGCCAACGGATCACTTCACGTGCTCTGATCTCTGATTGAATACTGCGCTTCTCTTTTCTATTTTGGCTACTATTTTTTTTGTTCTATATTTGTGTTAACTTAGGTATTTTTTAATATTTATTTTATTATCAAATTCAACAGGATTATGATAGAATAATGTATAAAACGTTCCCATTATAACGTTAATTGTCCATGGCACCAATAATTAAATTTGCTTCAAAATCTCAGAGCGATTTCTCCTTTAGTGACTATTCTCGTGGAAACCAGTGTACAGCGATTGCAGTGAGCTTCAATGCATTTTGTTTCATTCATCGGATTTTACCTCAAACCACCCAACATTTGGATAGTATTCTACGGTAAGTGTTCGAATTCAATAACTACAAATCTATACATTAGTTTAACATAAAATAGATTGTGTCTAAATATAACGTCACATACTTTTCATTGTTCAATAATAATGATACGTTTAATTAATAAAAGTCGTTATTATAAAAGTATTATAATTAATGACTACTATATTTTTTCATATACATCATCTCATAGGATTGGCGATCATGTGTATACCGTTAGCCGACGCGCTTTGGAACAACGTGCTGAAGAACAAGGAGAACATTTTGAAAATAATTATCTATCCGCGGACGATATACCGACAATCGATAATGTCGAACTGTTCCCGACGACAATTAACGTCGTTACAAATATGACCGATATTGAGGGAAGATTTGTTGTTGAACAGAACATCAACTGCAATGTACTTCCATCATCGGATTGTTCTCCAATCGAAGCACTCGAACGAAACCAGCAGGAACATGCAAATTTCATCACAAGAGAAATTTTGCAACCAATGTTAGCTGGCCAACGTACTCCATACTGTGTGTTTACGTGCAATGGTTATACCTATGCACTCAATTGGTCCGGCACCCAATTTTCAATATTCAACTCGCACGATTGCGATGCCAACGGACTACCATCACCCGACGGACGAGCTGCAATGTTCTCAACGAGTGCCATCGAAGAAGCAGCTCAACATCTTGCGAAAACCCTGACACCTTATCTGCGACAAGAAAACGATCCACGAGCATGCCAATGGGTGTTTATAAATTTTCAACAAGCCAACAAAAACAACAATGCGACTAATATCGATCACCGTATTAGTGAAACAACAATGGCGACACCTATGGAAATCGATGTCACTGAAGATTCTGCGGTTATCATCAACACGGATACTGAAAATGTTCAAAATATCACAACATTCGAAGAAAATGAGCACGTGATTTTATGCTACTGCATTATCTTCTGTGCGTGGCGTCATGAGACGCGCAGCAAAATCATCTATGACAAAGAAACAATCCTTCAACAATTTATCAGGTTAGTATTTGTTATTTTCAAATATACACACATGCCTATATACATAACAAGCATTCATAAGGTCGTTTGTATAAGTTGTTGTTTCCTTCCTATTTTAT